>LNAC01000368.1:229429-297921 GCA_002007465.1 Ailurus styani | reverse complement strand
GGAAGCAGGCTCCTTGCTGAGCAGGGAGCCCGATGCGGGCCTTGATCCCAGGACTCTGAGATCATGACCTGAGCCGAAAGCAGAGGCTTTAACCCACTGAGCCACGCAGGCGCCCCTGATCCTATAGTTTCTTAAATCTTAGTGAAAAATTAAGCCCTTTAATGATGAAAAAACCAGGGGCACCTGGGCGGCTCAGTGGGTTAAGCCTCTGCCTTCAGCTCATGTCATGATCTCAGGGTCCTGGAATAGAGTCCCACATCGGGCTCTCTGCTCAGGAGGGAGCCTGCTTCCCCCTCTCTCTCTGCCTGTCTACTTGTGATCTCTCTCTCTCTCTGTCAGATAAATAAATAAAGTCTTTAAAAAAAATAATGAAGAAACCATTTTTTTAAGCCCTTGAAAGCAGATGCAGACATTGGGATTCCTGACAAATGATGAACACTTTAGGGATGTGGCCATTTCATTGGAGTCACAAGCTCCAAGAGCATGTGGTCAGAGGCTCTGCAGTGAATCTGGCATGCCCTAGAGTTGTGGCAGGAAAACCACAGAGAACATATGTTGACTTTGCAGCTCTTTCCACAGTGGCCCCTGTACTGCCCATCCACTCTCTTCGGCTGCAGGGGTGAGACCCCATAAACCAATCAAGTCAATCCCATCTGCTCTGCTGCTAAGATTGGTTCTGATAACCAGACCAAAGCAATTCATCCCATGGCATTTTTATGTAACATTTATGGGGCTGAAGTTTTGCAATTCTGCTCTGGTGCTGAATTATATGTTTGTGTCTGTAACTCTAGGGTTCTGGATAATATTTGAACAGCCTCATCCATGAAGTTCAGCATTGGGCTTCACTAGTGGCCTCTCCTGCTTCTTTGTGAACGGACATGACAATTTCATAGTCTCCTGGGCTCAAGTGCCGACTTCAGAGGCAACAATTCCAATTAGATAAGAATGGAGCATCTGGTTTCAGGCACTATCTAGATAAGATAGGGACTTTAATTTGGGTTTTTAGGGATGGGATTCTGGGGTTCTAAAACATGCTTGAATTATAGCCAAGATAATGTGCATTTTCCTGGGAGAGGGTTTATTGCTTTTATCAGATTCTGCAAGGTGTCAATGAATTTAAAAGTATTACCGCATCAGTCAGGGTTCTCCAGAGATAAAGAAGCAGTAGGAGATAATATATAAGGAAGAATTGGCTTATGTAATTATTAAGGCTAATAAGTTCCACAATACGGATCTTGTAAGACGAAGACTCAGGAAAGCTGGTGGTATAATTCAGCCCAAGTTGCAAGTCTTGAGAATTAGGAGAGCCGATGACATAAATCCTGGCTGGAAGGCAGGAGACTATGAGGTGAGACCTACTAGCTCAGTTGGTGAGGCAGGAAAAAAGGGAGACACATTCTTCCTTCCTCTGCCTTCTGTTCTATTCAGTGCCTCAGAAGACTGGATAAATAAGCCCAACCACTTGAGGAGGGCAATCTACTTTGCTGAGTCCATTGGTTTAAAGATACCCTCACAGACACACCGAGGAACAATGTCTAATCGGGGCACCCATGGCCCACTCACATTAATACATAAAATTAACCATCACGGCTAAGAACTACGGTGGAGGTTTTATAGGCCATTTTCCTTGAGTTCAGGCAAAACCATGGAGGCAGCCATCGGAGACGCACTAGAATCAGAAGAGTAGAGAGAGATACTTAGGGCAGGAAGAGAAGGGATGCAGATCTCAGCTGCTCTGGCAGGGGTTCCAGCTCAGCTGCTCTGTACCACTTCTGGGAACGTTAAAAAATTCCTGATGCCCGGGGTGCCTGGGTGGCTCAGTGGGTTAAGCCTCTGCCTTTGGTTCAGGTCATGATCTCAGGGTCCTTGGATCGAGCCCCACATTGGGATGCCTGCTCAGCAGGGAGCCTGCTTCTTCCTCTCTCTCTGCCTGCTTATGATCTCTTTCTTTCTGTCGAGTAAATAAATAAAATCTTTTTAAAAATGTTAAAAAAAAATTCATGATGCCCAGAAAAACACCAGGTGAATCGAATATGGCCGCATTATTATCTAGGTTGGAAGTGTTTGTGTTTACACACTTAATGATTCCCAACAGGAGGACCTTGAGCAGATTCACCAAGAGAGGTCGTTTCCTGCCTTCAGTTCTGCATTTCCATAACAGATCATGTTAGGGTTACTATAGGGCATGAAATCAGGCAAATTACCCGGCTTGGTAAAACGTAACACAGAAGCCGCCAGGGGCGAGGGAAGGTTTGGGAGAAGGGCGAAGGCCTTTGGAATGCCGAGGCCCATGTGACCACTCTGCTACAGGAAGGCTGGGGGATTTGCCTTCCCTGAAGCTTTCTCAGCGCCAACAGCCGCCCTGGGATCTAAGAGATGCATGCATTGTCCCTTAGGCTCTGCTTAGCAGAACTCATAGAACACACAGATTAGCATATAGTATCTTTCCCGTAAACATATCCTCCTAGTTCCAGTAAGACCCCTAGTCACACGTTGTGTGCTTGAGAAACCGTGATAAGGATTTGTGATTATCCTGAAGGACCAATAAAAGTGGGAGCAAAGAAGAGCAAAGGGTCTTCGTCCCTGAGCATTGACCCCCTTGCCTTCTTTTCTCTTTAATAGCGAAGTTTGGAGCAATCTCTCATCCATCGGTACAGGGATTGGGGGCCATTCCCGGCAAGATCAGGTGATAGTTCAAGATAAACATCCGCATCCTTCCCGGTAGATAGAACAGGACAATTTACACTTCTAAAGAAAATTACTTTGGGAAATAATTACTTGTGTACTCACAGACACCAAAGTCTAACCTGTTCAGCAGCTAAGAGATAACATTAGTAGTGTGGTTGATAATATTCTTGAATTGTATTTAGGAAGCACTGGGATATTTCCTGCTGAATAAACAGCTTCATAATCATGTTGGGGCTTAGCTGATATAAACACCCAGGACTTTTTACCTGTTTCCCAAGAAGGCTTTCACCCAGTCTAAATGTTTAAAACCTTATATTTTCTTGCCATTTGTTACAAGTTTTCTGTTGTTTCATTTCATCTCATTACTTCTGGTTGTAACCCCTTTACATCATAACTATCTTAACAAATTACTCATCTAAGCAACAAATTATTTCAGAGAGAATTCATTCAGAACAAAAGTATTTATTTCTAAAACTGTCATTCTCTCTGTGGCCATGAAAACTTATCATCATAATTAGGCATAGTCACTATTTAATTCTGATTAGTGATCTACAAAGTAAACTGTCGAAACATAAAATATCCAAATCAGGACACAGTCGAATGTAAGTCATGTTAGCAATATATTATGGTAAAATATTTAAAAGAGGTTTATTGCCTAGCTATTTTTAGCATTTACCTTAATTATTTAAAAACCTAGTTTTAAGCATTAAATAATGTTTCCTGCAAATTCCCCTTTCGTTTAGAAGGTAAGTAGGCATTAACTCCTTTTGCAAATGACAACAAAAGCTTGAAATTAATTGCCCCATTCCACACTCTCTGCAATTTTCCTCCTTGCTCAGAAATACCTATCTTTGAGTTCCTGATCCTTCCTGCATAATACATCAACTAGATTTGGCATTAAAAAAAAAAATCAAACAGACAAGACATTGGTGAAAAGTTCATCAGGCATTTGTATTTAGTACAGTAATTTGTCTCTTAATTGTCATCAGGTGAACACCAGTTTCTGATGATCAGTTTACTAAGTGAACGATAAGGGTGGTTTAAGTGACACAGGTAGGAAGCCTGAGTGCCACATCCCAGATTGGCTCTTCACTCTCAAGTTTCTAGACCTTTGAGGTACTGGATGGCAGCTCTTCTCTAAGAGTCCTCACTGCTGTGAAAGTAGAGCCCAGAAAGGGCACAGATGTGAGAACCATCCATGGGGCCCTCGTTCCAATCCTCTTTATGTCACTTAATGCCCTGCGACTTCCATGAAGGTCACAAATTCTGGGAAGATCAGTTTCCCATGGAGAATGTGATTACTACCATCCACCTCTGAGGGTTTTATGAGGAGTACATAAGACACTGGCTGGGGGAGGGGGAGGTCTTCAAGAAGTAGAAATGATCATAGCTACATGTTCCTAGAGTCTATGAACATCACCGCATTTTCTTTGAACAAATAAAAATGTACTGAAATCCCTTTAAGAATACTCATTTTTATATAATTATACTTTCTAACATTTTCTAAACCAGTAACTAATATTTATTGAGTGTTTACATGGCATCAGGGATGGGGTTCAATACTGAGGATAGAGCAGTGAGTGAGATAGATACAGGCTTGCCGTTCATGCATTTCACGTGTAATGAAACCTATCCGTCCACTTTGCTCATCTTCAGTTGTTTCAGCAAGAGGTGTAATAAGCCCCACTAGTCTGAAAAATCACAAAACATACAATTGACCTTTGAACAACATGGGTTTGAACTCCGTGGGTCCAATTATACATGGATTTTTTTTTCCATAAACCCAATACAGCCAAACATATTTTCTCTTGTGATTTCCTTAATAACATTTTCTACTTTTAATAGAAAATTTTAATAGAAAACTTTTAATAGAAAATTTTAATCTAAAAAAAAGAAAATTTTAATCTGTTATTTCTTAATAACATTTTCTTCAAGATTTAAACTTCTCCAACATGGTGGAAGATGTGGGCAAAAAATCACCCCTCTACTTCCTGGGAAGGGTTCAGTATACAAAGAGGACTCATCCTGAGATATGCCACATTGTCCTGAAAATTGCCTTCCTCAATACAGGTACTTTTATTAATAAAGAGTGAGTTAAATGAATGTTTCTTTACTAGGGCATCAGAAGACAGAAGTAGCAGGGCCTCTCCACTGTGTGCTTAGTACATAAATTGTGGCTCTGAGGTTGAGGGGTTTGGGGGTGTTTGGAGAGGAAGACTGTACAAGAAAGAAAGAATTAAATCTGGATCTGTCACCAACAACCTCAGCGGTGACTCACAGAAGAATGACTCTGAGGAGAAGGGTGCCATGACCATGTATGGAGCCACATACTGTCCCTATCAGCGACCATCACCCCCATGGCCCCCTCCACACCTGGGGCCCTCATTCTAAAATGTGGTACTGCTGCCCATATATGGCTGGTCTGGGGCTGAACACACAACTCACAGAGCTTTCTAGATGGTTATCAGTTCTCCTGGGGCCTGGCAAGAGAGCTCCATCACGAGAGCTTGGCACAGAACAGTGATTGATGGGCCTCACTGGATCTATTTCTTAGGAAGTTGGTGTGAAACCCAGACAGAGGGAATCAGCACTGAAGGAGGCAAAGCAAAAGTGGAGAGACACAGGGAGCAAGGTAAGGAGAAGCCATAACATAGAAGGAAGTTCGCTATTAGCTCCAGCAGCAGCAAAAGAGGCAGATAGTAGCTGAGACCCCCCAACCATGGAGTTACTCCTAACCAAACAGCAATGTACAAGGTGAAGTTTACAAGAAGAGCCACTGAGGCATTAGAAGAAAATATTAGAACACCTATTTACATTTCTTTATCTCATTGTTTCTTCACTGTTATTATTTATGTACATTAAAAAAATACATATACTGAAGCACCTGGGTGGCTCAGTCAGTTAAGCATCCATCTCTTGGTTTCAGTTCAGGTCATGATCTCAGGGTCCTGAGATCGAGCCCCAGGTCAGGCTCCATGCTGAGTGTGGAGAGTCTGCCTGGGATTCTTTCCCTCTTCCTCTCCCTCCTCCTCTGCCCCTCCCCTGCTTGCTCTCTCTCTCTCTTAAATAAATTTTCAAAATCTTTAAAAAAAAAGTGCACGTATTGGGGAAAGCACGTTCAAATGTTTTCACTGGTGAATAATTCAAAATACTTGCAGCCACTGCTGAAATGTATACAGAGCAGCAGACACCCACTTCTGCAGGGACAGCCACCACAGTGATGTGACATCCTGAAAATGCTCCTTTTTGCCATGAGGCCTAGAGTTAGGGCTGCTGTCTGACCTTCTTCTCTCCCTGTACTTCCTCACATTAAATCCCCACTAGCGAGTCACCCCAAGGATGTCCCTGGAAAAATGCCCGACCACCAGACAGAGGCCAATTTTGGTCTATGTTGCCATGAGGACAACAGCCTTATATGTCAACAGACAGAGGAAGGGAAGATTGGAGCCACAAGCCTTGGGGGGTGACTCAAATGATCATAGGGAGAGTGTGTGAACCATCCTTGGACACTGTCGGGGAGAGAAGGGATTTAGAGTTGAGGCTAGCATCCCACTGACCTGTATTAAAAATTGCATCTTTNTCCTTGGACACTGTCGGGGAGAGAAGGGATTTAGAGTTGAGGCTAGCATCCCACTGACCTGTTTTAAAAATTGCATCTTTTCTTTTTTTTTTTTAAGATNAAGATTTTATTTATTTATTTCACAGAGGGAGAGAGATCACAAGGAGGCAGAGAGGCAGGCAGAGAGAGAGAGGGGGAAGCAGGCTCCCCGCTGAGCAGGGAGCCCGATGCGGGCCTCGATCCCAGGACCCTGAGATCATGACCTGAGCTGAAAGCAGAGGCTTTAACCCACTGAGCCACCCAGGCGCCCAAAAATTGCATCTTTTCTGTGATTCATTCTCTTTTGGATGCATGCCTCCAATGTGGTTAACTTGAGTATTTAAAGTCGAACTTCTAGCTTGCTATGCAGTGGAGTTCCCTAGGGATCATTTAACATTAAACATTTTAAAACATAAAGAAATTTCAAGGAAAAGTCTCTGAAAGTAATCAAACTTTCATAGATTTTCACCAAATTCCCAACTACTTTATAAATCTGGTAGCTGGAAATTTTTTTTTCAAGAGAGAAAAATCCCAGAACAAGCTCTAGTAAAGAAATGACAAGAAATCTACTAAGAAATAAAAAGAGAAGAAATTTCCAAATCAAAATATTGAAAGGATTTTAATGATTGGATTCAATATCTTTAAGCAAAAATGAAACAATTATAAACATAAGGTAACATGGTATTTTATACCTTTCATGCTCTAAATTCTATAGTTGTTGCTGATGATGGTAGAAAACATGAGCATGGTAGAATAGATTAATGGGTGTTTAGCCATGCTTCCCATATTCTATACATGTGAAAACACAGCTATGTTTCCTCATAAGTGATTTTTCTTGCAAAAGGAGAAAATACAGCAGTAGTGTTCGGCTTGGAGAGTGCATCTCTTTGTCGATTCCATTTTTTCCAACTAAAAACGTCTTAATATGTTAAAGTACTGTAAGTTGCTATTATTATACAATTCATGACACCTCCGTTCCAAAAGACTCAAACAACCTCCAAAAATTTGGTCAGGTTGCTTTCAAACACCTCTAAGCTCTGGTTAGGTGCCCATTTCTATTCAGTAAGGCTGTGGACAAACACAAAGCAAAATTAATCATGGTCTCTTGGCTGGAAGAGCTTGCACTCTAGCAGGGGAGACAAAACATGCTCATAAATAATTATAACACAAAATCAAATATGCTATAGACTGTAAAAATTGCATGAATAAAATGTGGAAGGATATCAGAAAGGGAATGCTCACTCCTAAGAGTATGTGTTTTGGTGGTGGAGCGGGGGGAGTATCAGGAGATTTACAGAGAAAGGTGTATTTGACCCAGACATTAAAGACTAGGTATGACATAGGAAGCCAAAAGAGGGTGAGGAAGGGGAAGAGGCAGAGAAAGGGGGAAAAGATAGGGACGAAAGGTGGGGAGCTAGGAAGGGGGGCAGGAGGGTGGGGAGAGGGGAATCCAAAAAACAGACCTTTCTAAAAACAAAAAACAAAAAACAAAAAACAGACCTTTCTAAGACAAAAAAAAAAAGGAAAAACTTGGAGCCCAGTGAAAAAACAAGTGATAGGAAGAGCTATAACTTCAAGGTAGTTAGAGGCAAGTAAAGGAATAGGTCATAGAGAAGTATAGGTTGGTTGGCTAAAAGGCTAAAGGTTGGTTAAAACTTAGTTTCTCTTACTTTTGCCTATTTCTTCTTCCAGCTCTATTTGTCCTCACCCCATTTTAGAGCTCCCATAAACTACTGATTTTATTTGTTTACTTCTCTGACTCTTTTCCCCAGACCAGGAGCTCCCTGAGTGTAAGGCTGGTGTTCTCTTCCTCTGTGCAGCCACAAAGCCCAACATGGAGCTTGGCCCCTGGGTGTCGGTAGGACAAGTGAATGACACGTGGTAGGAACGAACTACCTATGTGAAGGAGCAGTCTGGTTATGTTCGAGATTTTACAGTGAAGGACGATGTCTCAGCGTTAACAAGGGCATAACATGGGACAGTACCTCAGCATGCCTTCTGGGCTGTCAAACAGACCTGGGTTGGAGTCCATCGGTGCCATTCTTTCCATCTGAGTGAGACTCTCCATGGGTATTTCCCTGATGAACATGCATGACTCTTACCTATAAAATGATTATAATAGCCCTTACCTTACAGGGTTGCTGGGAGGGTTAAATCAGCTAATGTGTGCTGGACACTGAGCACGTTGCCTGGGCCATAGTAAGCTTTTTATTTATGTAAGTTATCTTATTAACATTAAATGCAGCTTGCCAATGACAGTTGGAAGGCTGCTCAAAATGTCAGCATGACATTGGCTTTATGTTTCAAAGCACAGAGGCTGAATAATAACTTTTATTTTGGAATCTAAAATAATGCCAACATGATTCTCTTTCTGGGGTGTATATATATATATGTATGTATATATATATATTTACATATGACACACATCCAGAAGAATGCAAAAACATTCAAATATATACTGTAAAGTATGATTATGTAGGAAATATGCTGGCAACAAATATCCAAGATATAAAATGAAATATTGGCTGCTCCTCTGAAGTTTACAGGATGTCCCTTCCTAATTGAAACCCACTTTCTCTTTTTGGAGGTAACCACCGCCCTGATTCTTACAGTGATTCTGTCTTAGCTCTCATAGTTTTTCTTTATAATTTCATCCCCTCTGAAGTAGGGTTTCTCCTATTTTTCAAATTTATATCAGTTAAGAATATACTGTATACATTCTTCTGTGCTCTGCTACTTTTGATCAATACTGTGTTTGTAAGATTCTTCCCCCAAAACAGGCTCTAATTTTTTTTTACGTTGTTTTAAGAATTTCAGTGTACTAATGTACATACCACAATTTATTCATCCACTTAATGGTTATGGCCATTTTACTGTTAATGGACATTGGGTTCATTTACAGTTTAAGACTATTATCAAAATTCTGCTTAGAACATTTTTGTACATGCCTTCTGATATACAAATGCATGTATTTCTCTAGGGATAGACCCAGGAGTGGGACTGCTTTATCATGAGTTATGTGTATCTCTGATTTAATTAGAAAGTACAAACTTTATGCTAAAGTAATTATACTAATTTCTGTTCCCGCCACTAGTGCACGAGAGCTCTCATTCCTCCATATCCCAGTCAACACTTGTTGTTATCAGATTCTTTATTTTGCCATTCTTGGTGTGTGTGACATTGGTTTTCTGCATATGATTTAACTGGTACTTCCTGATAATTAGTGGACTTAAACATCTTTGCTTATTCTTATTAGTTGTTTGGATTTCCTTTTGGTGAAGTGCTTATTTAAGTCCTTTGCTCATTTCTTAATTGGGTTGTCTCCGTTTTTCTGATTGACTTGTGGATACAAGTTCTTTGTGTATGTGTTGCAAATATCATCTCATTCTGTGGCTTGTATTTTCACACTCTTTAAAATAGTGTCTTTTCATGAGTTCAATTACTTTAATGTATTTATACTCTTTTCTTTTCCTATCATATTTTAAAATACTGCCCAATGTCCTGAAGATATTTATAAATACATAAACACTTTAAATTTTCTTCTTTCACATTTAAGTTTACAACTCACTTGGAGTTGATTTTTGTATATGGTGTGAGGAAGAAGTCCAGTTTCATTCTGCTCTCACTTAGCTACCTAGTTATCTTGGCATCACATAATGAGAAACAATCATTTCCCCAATTGTTCTGGAACCTTTCCTTTGTCATATATCATATCAATACAAACATGAATCTGTCTTGGGTATCTCTATTCTCTTCCCTAGGTCTATTTACCTGTAACAATACCATGCAGTCCTTATTGCTGTAGCTTCACAAGTTTTAATATTTGGCAGAATAAATTCTCCCTCCTTGTTACTCTACTCCAAGAGTATCTTGAATATTCTTGGGATTTTTAAATTTCTTTATAAACATTAATATCAGCTGGTCAATATGAAAATCAGTCTTTTGAGATCTTTATCAGAAGTGCATTGAATATGTAGCTTGATTTGGGAAAGGTTTAATTCCTTAGTATATTAACTCTTTTAATCCATATACATGGCATATCACCCCATTGATTTAGATCTTCCTTAGTTTCTCCCAATAAAGTTTTATAATTTTTATAAAGTATGTGTGCATTCTTTCCTAGATTTTTTTCACTAATGTGAAACCTTTATTTTTTTCTCTCTACTGTGAATTATCAAGTCAGTTATAATATCTTCCATTTATTGGGCCAGCGTTTTTCAGATATCATATTAGCCACTTCAAATATACTATGTTGTAATCCTCACAACAACCTTATTAGGCACTCCTATTGTTATACTCATTTCACTTATGAACATACTGATGTTCATAAATACTTCACCCAAGTTCTTACAGTTAATAATTACCCAAGCCAGAATTTGAACCCAGGCCTATCTGATTCCCAAACCATGCTATGTTACCTCAGTGGGAGACTTGCTCTCAAGGAAGTGAATGATATACTTTGGTGGGGATGAGGCAGGAAAGATTGGTGATATGGGACGCTGGCCAAGAAGAAGGCGGGGTATAACCTTGTCTTCCCACTCCCTGTTTTCTCCATCCAAGCACTCAGGAAACTGAAGCGAGGTGTTGAGGTGAGCAATGATGGGAGATCACATAAAGTAGGGAGGTGCTGAAAACAAACATCCCCCAGTGACCATTTTTCTTAAGGCAAAGGGGAGTCAGTCAAATAGCCTGGGAGCTGTTGGGTGTCAGGTTTGCCTTAGTGACAGCACTCCTGGGCACACAAAGGCCATTTTATAAGCTTGTGTTATTCACTTACTATTTTTTTTTTTTTAAAGATTTTATTTATTTATTTGACACACAGAGAGAGATTACAAGTAGGCAGAGAGAGAGGAGAGGAGGAAGCAGGCTCCCCGCCGAGCAGAGAGCCCGATGCGGGCCTCGATCCCAGGACCCTGGGATCATGACCTGAGCCGAAGGCAGAGGCTTTAACCCACTGAGCCACCCAGGCGCCCTCACTTACTATTTCTAAACTGAGTTTTATTACCCAATTTCCAAGTCTCTTTCAACTGCTATCTTTCATTTGGATTTTAACCTCGACATATTTCCTCTAATGCTTATGGTTGTTTGCTCAAGCCAATTTTGAGGCTAATTTTGGGAAAACACATCTATTTTGCATACACAGGACATATAAGAACATTCTTTACTCACATAGAAGATTTTATGAACAAAAATTATTGGACATAGTTCCTAACCATTCATCTGCATTTTTAAATAGAGTTAAGAGTGCAACTGGCCAAGAACTCTAAGAAGCAGGATAACAGTACAGATAGTCCAAGATTCTTAATGTCTGCCCCTAGAGGTCAAATGATGCTATTTAATGGTGTTGATGAGCCTGCCTCTTGAATTCTTCGGAAAATGCATGTTGTGTTGCAGTGGATTTTGAAGAGAGATATCTGTGCTAGGTGAGCAGCCATTAAGTGCTGCTTTGGAATAATTGGCCTTCCTCCATTGTTCAGTTTATAATAGCTGCAATAACTCAGACTGCTAAAATAGATCCAATTTTGTGGAAAAATATTAAGGAAACAGCAAGCATTTCCTTAGCTGCCATACCCTGACGAGAACATAAGCAAGGATTTTTTTTCTTTTAGTTTGTGAGCATACAGAAATTAAAGGCCCAATAAAAAATACAGAAGTCCCAAAATAAAAATATAGAAGAAAACCCCACTTAGCATGCATTCAGACAATACTGAAAATAACAAAAGCTAGAGTACAGTGAGGTATTGCAAGATTATAAAAAGTAGGAGGCTTGGTCCGTTTTATTAATTTAAAAAATTAGACACAATATTTACCACAATATAAATTTGTTTCAGAAAATAATTGTGGTACACATTTATATATCTGTGTCTGGTGCAAATATATAAAATTTCAAATGAAAATAAATTAGTGGGGTGCCTGGTGGCTCAATCAGTTAGGCATCTGACTCGATTTCAGCTCAGGTCATGATCTCAGGGTCATGAGATGGAGCCCCACATCAGGCTTGGCACTGAGCTCAGAGCCTTCTTAAGATTCTTTCTCTCTCTCTCCCTCTGCTCCTCCCCTACTCACACGTGTGCTCTCTCTCTTAAAAAAAAAAAAAGGAAAAGAAAAGAAATTAATAAAATAAATTCATATATGTACATTTTATCTTGTAGTGAATGCATGTTATCTGAGATAAAGGCTAGTAAACAGTGTAGTAAATTTGAGCATTAATATATTTTGTGAATTACTTAATTATTTCAAAGTAAAGTGAGATTTTTTCCCTCCATTTTGGTCAATTTAGTATCTCCTTTTGTGAGCCATTTCTAATCTCATCTGTCATTTGTTCCATTCCTATTTGGGGAAATTTGTTAGATTCTCTTGATTTCCATAGCTCTTTAAGCTAACCCCATCTTATTATGGGGATATTTTGCTAAAAATGTTGTAAAAAATAAATTTTAGGAAATTGGGAAGATACTTTAACTAGAGAAATTTTGTTGTTCATGGTTGTTAGGTTCTCAGGGCAGTTCATTAAAAAATAACCAACCAGGCAACCAAACAACCTATTTCTCACAAACTATTGCTGGAGTTTAGCTCCAATAAAATTTAAGAGTCTATGTATCATTTCTTACAGTTATATCATGGGAAATAAGTTCTATTTTGAGCTGAGGTGTCAGAAATGTGCTTGATTCCCATGCTGAGGTGAAATGTGAACATCCTCTTCATCTGTCCCTTCTTCCGTCTAAGGTCAGCCTATGGTGAGAACTTCTCCAGCCCAGAACACTTACGGAGGTTTCTGTAGGCTAGCATAGGGGCTTGAGTGGACAGAACTAATGATGAGACTGGCAGGAAACAAAGCAGTGGGGCAATGCCTAGGGTAGAAGTTTGTGGGAAGAGATATAAAGTTTCAGGGTCAATTTCACGGGTCAAGTCTTTCCCTTCACTGTTAAGACTTTGGCCAATGTCTTATTTCTGATACTCTTCACAAGGAGCAGCCAATCAGAATCTCTTCTCCTTCCCACCCCCTGTTTCCTCCACCCAAGATGGCATTCCTCTCTAACCAAACATGAACAAGATCCATCTACCAGGTTTTCCCCTTTAGTCGCCAAGCAAGGACACAAGCTCGTTGAGGAGTTCTCAGGGTTTAGAACACTGGTTGTGATTGAGAAACACATGGGTGGTAGAGTGATTCAATTCCCTTCTTTCTCTTTGTCCTCTGCACTCCCCCCTAGAACATGGGAAGGGAAATCGGGTCTGCACATATATGTTAACAATGAGTCTTGCACATAAAGGTCTAGAGTAAGAGTTCTCACGTCTCATAGTGTCTGGAGAAAAGCTTTCTGGGCCTTTTTATTTTTTTTCCCCCACTAAAGGAGTTAATAGCTGCACATTGCAGGAATGCACAGAGGATGAATAAGGTTAATGTGGGTAAGAGTACTTAGCACAGTACTTGGTACACAGTAAGTCTTTAATAAATGATCATTTCTTTTCCCCTTATGGGATTTTTGAAGTTTGGTTCAGTGAGGAAAGCAGTTACTTTCACAAAGCCAACAACTCCTTGGCAGGTTTAATTTGAAAATTAACATACAGTATGTATTCTGCAGATCTCGTTAACAGAGGTTGTCAAACAGGGGGTCCACTGAATTAATTACACTTGACATCTTTAACAAGTAAGCACAGATGGCAATTTGTAGTCAATGGTAATCTCGGATCAAACTATTTTAGCATCAAAATTTGACTTATTATGAATTAATCTCAGTTTTGAGTTTGCTTTTGTGTAGAAATGTTCACTCATGAATTCACTGACTACAAATAAACCCCCAAAACTCAAGTGTAATTTTTGCAGTTAATAATAGGACAAAAGTAAGCTAATCTTTTTGCCATAAAGTACATTGTTTTAGGGGAAAAGTTCATAATATGGGAAAAATTATAATATAAATGATGTTGTCAAGTCCTATTTTTCATGCCATTACTCTGTTTCATGTTGCAGCAGAAACAAAATGAAACTAACAGTTTCAGGGGGAAATTCTCATGGGAGTTAGAAGTTCTGGTTTGTATCACTTCTGAGGACATCAATTTTTGTTCACTGCAGAATGGAAAGCCACTGTGAGGGGGCATCATAAACATGGAGCGAGAAAGGGAAGAGAGGGACCAAGCAAAAATGGAACAAAGCAAGCCATTAATGCCAGGTCATCTTGGGTTTGAATTCCAGCTCACCACTCAGCAGCTTTATGATGGTGGGCAAATTAAACACTGCAGATCACAATTCCTTTGTCAGTAAAAGGGGATAATAACTGCATGACAGGACTATTGTGAGGATTAGGTAGAACAATCTGTATGCCTTAATGGTTTCTGGCATATAGTAGGTGCTTAATGTTTGTTTTCAGATTGATTGATTGATTGATTTCACAAAGAGGGAGAGAGCATGTGTGCATGAGCCGGGGGAGGAGCAGAGGTTGAGGGAGAAGCAGACCCGTACTGAGCATGGAGCCCCACGTGGGGCTCGACTGCAGGACCTGGAGATCATGACCTGAGCCAAAACCAGGAGTTGGACACTTAAGCTTAATGGACTGCACCACCCAGGCAGTCCAGGTGCTTAACAATGTTAATTCTTTCCTCCCATTTCCAAAACCTCACCCTTTCCAGATAAAGAAATATAGGAAGCATGTCTGGAGTATTTTAATTTACTTTTGAGTGAGAACATATTTCTGTAATGCTTACTACATACCAGGTACTATCCTAAACACTTCACCAGTAACTCATTTAATTCTCATAACAACCTGTTTTGTGAAAACCCTACTATAATTTCTGAAAAGTGCTATTGTTCTCTCTCTCTCTTACAGATGAAGAAACTGAGGCACAGAAAGTGAACAACTTGCCCAACTGGCATGGCAGATGAGTGGCAGGGCCAGGTTCAAAGCCTGGCCATCCGCCTTGCATTTAAATCCTAGACCTGCTGTTTTTCGTAATAACAAAAGAAAAATTTCAACACATTCTTCATTGTCAGAATTTCATTTCTAAGGGTGAAATATAAAAGATATCAAAGAAATGGGCATATACAAAAAATTATTAAAAATAAAATAGTTTTAAATATGCAAAAAAAGAAGTGTGCCTTGAGGGGTCTGTGGGGCAAAGGGAGAAAGTGAAGAGAAGAGACAGCGTCGTGGTGGAGGTGTGGGTTAGTAGGGCAGCAGAGAAAGAATACTAAGGCCAAGGTTGGGACATCATTCACCAAACTCTTCACAACCGAAACTGCTTTCCTACCCCTCAGAGGAGTTATGGCTGTGGCAGAGCTTGTCCCAAACTTGTAGAAAACTATACCTTTGCCCCTGCATGCCATGCTTCTTCTGAGTCACGGATATTTCTTTAAATTAAAACTTTCTATCCTAACAGAGCTCTGATTCTCTAGGGTCATTAACTGAGTTACTGCTGCCTTAAGAGAGAAAACTACAGAGCTTTGTAGTGAACGCTCCCTCTAGAATGAGGACTGGGCCTTCTGCTGGCAGAAACCCCTCCGCTGTCAGGCTCCTTCGGGAACTGCATCAGCTACAAGCCACCCTGTCCTTCAGGACAGATCAGTCCAATGACTGACCAGCAGAGTGTGAAGGGACAGTGCCCTGGCTCCAACTGGCTCAATACTGAAGGACCACCCCAGCATCGAAGCTTCGAAAATCAGCTTTTCCCTTTGCCCAATCCTGCTACTATCCCTTCTCTTCCATAGAGATCAATTCCAAGTGCACTGATAAGCTGATAAAGCTACTCTCCATGTTCGAGTCTATTCCCCAAGAAATGCAACTTGTAACAAGTTTCTCTTTCATGCACTATGTATGTTTATGTATCTATCTCTATGTACCTATGCATCTATGTATCTATCTATTTGCCTGGTGACCCCCAAGTTCCAGGCACCATAGCTTTAGCAGATTTCCAGTATTCCTTCCCCACCAGCGAGACGCCATTAAAGGAACTGATTAACTTGGCCATGTAGACATGACAGCAGAGGCCCCCTCAGGCTTGGGTCACACTTTGCAATCCTCACTGATAGAGGTATTCAATGGGTATTTCAGAAGACTGAGACACTTGAAGACACAGACATGATGACCATTGTCCTGACTATCTCTGGGCTAGAGATTTCCCTGAGTGCTAAAAAATTCTTAATAAAATATGTTCACTGGAGAGAAAGCTGGTTTTATTCCCAAATAATACTAGAAATTGTAGGGATGGGCTCAGGAAGTAGTATACTTTTTTCTGGTTAATTGGTGTATACATGTGTGTTTGTGCATCTGATTTGTTTTTTGTTGTTGTTTTGTTTTAAGCAGCAAAGGGCTGCATAGACTTTACAAGCACATCTTTGAAACAAGGCTGACCAAATTTCAGGCCTGCACATTTCTGTGGGTTCAATGATCAAATGGAGTGCTCCTATTTTAAGAAGTGATTAAGAGCAGCTTTTTTTAGACCCAAAATTTAATTGACATTTTTCTTACTTTTGCCAATTGTTCTCTGACAAGCAAATTCATTTCCAAGTACATTAGGCTGAATGAGATTCCATGAGGCCCATGAATGTCATTCCAGATTCTGTCTCAACAAGGGGACAGTGTAGTCATCCAGATCAGAAAGCCCTCTTCAGAAGTCACATGTCATAAACCTGCTTGCAAGACTGAAAGCTGGTCCTGCCAGGAAGCTGGTGAGAGAGGCCATGGCCCAAGAATTCAAACATATGAAACCCTGATCCAGTCCGCTTCTAAGGACAGCCAAAAGACATGCAATTTCTTTTAAAGTTCGAGTTGTTGATCTGTGGGGCAGTAGAGCCTTCCTATCCTTCCTGTACTCTGCCCTGTCACTTTTTCCATTTGGGTGCTTGTTAAATAAGCAAAAGCACTAATGGAAACTGACACAGCTTGTTTTCGGGAGCAGGCTGGACCAGCGTGAAAGGTCCATCCATGCTCTACCTGGAATAGTTCCCAAGAACAATATAACAGGTTGTGGCAAAGCATAGGAGATATGAAATGCAATAATCACATTCAAAACAAATATGAGGCAATAGATTGTGACAGATATGAATTCCTTCCTTGTTGAACTGATCTGGAGAAATCCGTGCATAGAAAACTGATCTTAAGACAGATCATAGGATACTCAAAAGTCTTATTTTTCCACTAAGAAAAACGTGTATATGTGACATACATTGAAAAAAACTCTAACGCACCAAATTTCTTATTAAAAATACATACAGGCATGGATTACCCAGTTTTCACAGACCTCATCCCCTCACTTGCATGTGGTAGGGGGAGAGGACTGGACACTGGATTTCCTCTCCAGTTGCAAAGAGTGTCATCAAGGGGTGGGGATAGGATGGGGTGAGGAGCTGGTCTAAATTACATGCAGGGCTGTTGGAAGGCGGCCTAGTGCTGACGATGGGCAGGCATATCAATACAAATCTGTCCCTGCTGAAAAACCCAGAAATTCCTTTCATAGGCTCGAACCTGTGAGAAACCTGATTGCAGGGACTGGCATTCTCAAAATCTCCCTGGTAGAAGACTCCACATTTAAAAAACTTAAACTTGTCTCTTTCTTTCCACTTTCACTGTCCAGCATTTCCCAAAGCATGGTCCATGGGATGTTAAAAGGTATTACCCAACAGAAATCTTCCATGGTCAAGTGCATTGGAGAAAAAAATGGGTTTGAAGAAAGCACAGATTGCCTACTGCAGAGGCCTGCAGATTCTGCAAGCTGTTGATGTACACTGTGGCTCTCTAAGTGAGAAATAAATCATGCACTGTACCCCAGCTTGACATAACCACTTAAGTTCTTATTTCCAAAGAACAACTTGGGGGGGGGGGCTAAAGTCCCAAAGAATAGATTCTGAGAAATGTTGTAATCATTTTGGGAACTGCTATTAGAAATCTTACAGTTCTTTCCCAGGATGCTCATTTTGTATCCATATTTAAGAATTCTTGGTTCATACATGTCATATATGTGTTCTTTTATTTGACAGCATGTGAGCAAATATTAAAGAGATCTAATTAATGTATGTGCATGCTTAACTGACCTAGCATCTAGAAAAATTTTGTGTACTCAAAGGCAATACATTTTTAAGGTTTCTGGAAGTTTCAGTAGAAGGTTCTAAATAGATAATAGGCAGTATTAGCAGAGTTCTAGGGCTTTGAGTCAAAGACACCCATTCATAGACAGCAAATTAGGTAATTCTTACTAGCGTCTTATCACAGTGATGGAAAGGAATGCCCAAGTTGCTTGCTCTCTGGAATCCAAAGCACACTCTATTTGATGAAGCATCTTTGATCTGCAGCTTCTGATAATGCCTATCTTTTGCCAGCAGCCAAATTTGATACCCTGCTGAAGGGAGAGGTAAGCTGCTTTAACTCGAAAAGGATTAGAAACAATTACAAAATCGAATGAGGTGTTACTGACATGGATAGGAAGATGTGCATGAAGAAACGAAATATCAGGAACGTGCATTAATCAACCCCAGTGCCAGCAACCTGCCCCCCACCCAGAACTCATGCAATAAAACCAAACCATTATCATTGCAAACAAGAAAACAGCTAGAGTGCAAAAAATTACTTAGTTGATCTCCATGCCATAGTTCCATCATCCTTAAAACGAGAGCACACTTGTTACACAAATTGAAGATAATGTACCTAAAGCACCTAGCACAGGACTATTTATTATTAGAACATCAAAAGGTGAATGACCGAAAGCTGTCAAAATTCTAGTAATTTGCTGAACCTGCCAACAGTCTCAAGATGGCATCAGCACGTCATGAAGCCATAAACAGTAGAAACTAGTCAATGAACACACGGACATCACTCAAAAGAGAGGGATGGAAGAAATAAGTTACAGATGGGATTTCCATCCAAGAATCTGTGTGATTCCATGTTTCCAAGGAGGACTCAGATTTTTGCTGTCTACTGTGTTGTCCTCATAAGGGCTGACAGTTGTTATCGAAGTTTCCTGAGACTGATTTTTCATAAAGAGATATCCACCAAACAGTAAAACCAAGCAAATTTGCGAAGATGTGTCATCAGATTGCAGATTGTCTATTGCAAACTGCCTGGGAAGGAGTCAGCATGAAAATGTCATCCCAGAGAATCAGGTGAAGCATCTTGGTTTCAGACACCCCAAGAGATGGCACAGAAATAGATTCTGAGGAGCTCCTCCTGGTTACCTCTTCTTCTGCCTTATACATAGCTCACTCTTAAATGACCATCATCACAAATAAGGCATTAGACTCTGCCCCCACGTAGCGCACATTGAGCTATTTAAGGACAAACCCCTCCTTTAATTCCTGCTGCCATGGAGACTCTTACATGTTTTTCACCCTTAAGGCAGATGGGGTATTGAGTCGGGAAAAAAAAAAAAAGATTATTTGCTTCACACTAAATTCCCATTTTTATCCTCGGGGTTTTCCTCTTTTGATACAAAAGCGTCAGGGTTTTTGCTGAATTCGGGTGAGGATCACTTTCCCTCAGGAGAACATTTATACTAATCCTTGGCCGTTCATGTATCTCAACATCTACTTGTTGGACAACACATGCCTGTAACTGTAAAATATTCTGTCCCCTTGGGACAGACCAGTTGTCTCCAAACCAGAAGACTTGACCTTCGTTTCAGCAGGGAACTGGAAGAAATGTCATTTTCCTTTGGTCTGTTAAACAGCGTGATATCTTGTTTTGTGTCGGCCCCTGGCTTCAGCCCATCCCACACCCCTCAGAATCCCTCACTGTTGAAGATACTGCCTTAGAATTTTTTTTTCTTTCCTTCCTAAAAAGTGGTGGTGGATAATGATGCTGGAATGTTGTCAAATTCCTTCTAGAAAGAAAATACCGGTTTTGACAATCAGAGGGGGCTCAGTCCTAACCTGAAGATCCTATATGATGAAGAAAACCTCTCTGCAAAGCTAGCATATTCTTGCAGTTAGAACATGCCTCTCTGGAAAGCAGCCACTCTGCTTTAGTCAGGAATGAGGCTGATAATAGAAGAATATAACTGAAGTTGACACGTTCTCATTAGAGTAGCTGAAACAAAAGCACATATGGATCTTTCTGAATCATTGAACACACACTGCTTGATAAATTATATTCTCATTTTCAGAGGCTCCGTCTCGGAATGCCTTAGCAGGTAATAGCTGTCCTTAGCTCCGGTTGCTACCTTTCACCTCCCATGAGTGGATTCAACGGGTAAGAAGGGATCAGGAAAAGGTAACTATCAGCTACTGGCAAGTTTGTCTTCGACAAGGCTTAATTAAGTAAACCCCAAGACTGAATCTCAGGACAAGATCCCTTTTCCAGAACTATCGCTTTCCAAGAAAAGAATAAGTATTCAACCAATGTTGAAAGGGTTGGAAAGAGTGCCATTAATCGTCCTTGAAATTATGCCTCTTTGACTCTGTTTCCTCTGAGGTGTTGGTGATGACATCATTCTCTCTTGGGCAAGCAAAGTGTCCTGAGAGAAATCTGGGGCCAAGAAGCAGGTCAGATGTTAGTCAGGTCATCCCCACCCCCCAAATGAATGCTTCATTTTCACTTTATGATCTTGAGGTCCAAATCTCAGAAAGAGCCTGTGTCAGTGAGGATTGTTTTCTTAGCGACAAAAACCCACTCTGAATGATTGAAGTGGAAACAGAATGTGCCAGAAGCACATTGACTGGCTCTCAAAATTGGCCGGCAAAGCCAGGGAACCAGGACCAGAAATGCATGTGGGTCCCTCTTTGCTGCTCGTCCCCTCTCCCCAGCTCTGGGTGCGGAGCATGGCCACTGGCCCCACTGCCCGCAGCAACTGGGGATGCCTTGCCTTTGTGCACCAGTTGCTCTTAATTCAAATGGATACTATTCTGATTATAGTAATAATTCGAAGTTCCGATGAGAGCATGTGATTGGACAAGCTGGATAGTTTCCTCAAATTTTGCTGGTGGGAGTGGGGTGGGGACGAGTACCTGGCTTTTGTCAGCCTCTTTGGTGTGAAGTAAGTGAGCAAGTGAGTTCAGGAATTAACAGAATCTCCCCAAAAGAGAAAAAAAAAAAAAAGGGAAGGAGGAGGAATCTAGAAATGTTTACTCATTTGAGAACCTCTCAATATTTCTGACAAAATGCAGCCTAAACCACTTACTGTAGGAAAAGGGCCACTGTCCTCACATTATCACCTTCACCACCACCCCCAAATTCTGTCCTGCCCTTACTCAGCAAACACAGTTTGAAAAAGATCCACTGGTAATTCAGATATAGGAGCTAACCCTAGTCCTCCAGACCCCCAGGGAATAAGTGCCCTAAACATTTATCCAGATTCTTTTGCGAACTAAAGTTTTACATTGCCTTTTTTCTAGACTGAAGGTTATTTTAAAATAAAACTGTCTGAACTGCTTAAAAAAGAAGAAGAAAGAGGGAAACAAAAGCTATTTGTGATTTTTGAAGAGCAGTAATGAAAGTAACCTCAAATCCCCAATTTTTTTTCTACATGAAAAAAATGCCTCTAAGAATCTTAATTTCTCATTTCTCAGAACAGCTTTTAATTTTGTTTTTTTTCCCCCCTCACTGGCATACTTTAATGGGAGCCCTACAGGAAAAGATAACAAAACTAAAAATATGTTTTAGAATCATGACACAGAAAATGTTACTGTTTTTTTTAAGTAGTAGAATGGATACTATTCTGATTATAGAATCTGGCAGAAAGAGAAATAAGCTTAGAAAAACAAAACATAAAATATCGCCGTGGTCTTTTTTTTAAGTGTATGCCATTGCCAAATCCCCTGGGAAATGGAATTCCTGCTGGTCTTGCTTCCAGATGGGCGATAAACTACATGACCCCTGAAATTCCTTTTAGTGAGCCTCAGACATGAGTTGTTAACTAATGCAACACATGGCCAGGCTCCCCCACAGAAACAAACAGAAAATTGGGCTGATTCCAGACGATTCATCCTCAACACTTCCCCATCCATGGCTGCAGAGAGTAAGCTCATTTGAATTAATTGCTTTCCGTTACTTGTGGAGATATATTCAAGAAGAATTCCTTTATAACCCCAGTATAAATATCGGATTTTTGCTTTGCCAGTAGTAGTGTTTTGGACTTTTGGAAGGGGAATATACAATATCACAAGTGTAATTAAACACTGGTTTTTATTAATTTTTTATTCTTTTAATTTTTTTTAACTCAAAATGGATGAAAGACCTAAATGTGAGACAGGAATCTATCAAAATCCTAGAGGAGAACACAGGCAGCAACTTCTTTGACCTCAGCTGCAGCAATTTTTTGCTAGACCTGTCTCCAAGGGCAAAGGAAACAAAAGTAGAAGTGAACTATTTGGGGCTTCACCAGGATAAAAAGCTTTTGCACAGCAAAGGAAAGAGTTGACAAAACCCAAAGACAACCTACAAAATGGGAGAAGATACTTGCAAATGTCTTATCAGATAAAAGGCTAATATCCAAGATCTGTAAAGAAGTTATCAAAGTCAACACCCCCCCCCCAAAATCCAGTCAAGAAATGGGCAGAAACAGACATTTCTTCAAAGAAGACATCTAAATGGCCAACAGACACATGAAAAAATGCTCATCATCACTTGTCGTCAGGGAAATACAAATCAAAACCACAATGAGATACCACTTCATATCAGTCAAAATGGCTAAAATTAACAAATCAGGAAACAACAAGTTTTGGCGAGGATGTGGAGAAAGGGGAACCCTCTTACACTCTTGGTGGGAATGCGAACTGTTACAGCCACTCTGGAAAACAGTGTGGAGGGTACTCAAGAAGTTAAAAATAGAGCTACCCTAAAACCCAGCAATTGCACTCCTAGGTATTTACCCAAAGGATACGAACATTGTGATCCAAAGGGGCACGTGCACCCCAATGTTTATAGCAGCAATGTCCACAATAGCTGAACTATGGAAAGAGCCCAGACATCCATCCACAGATGAATGTGTGTGTGTATATATATATATATATATATATATATATATATATACACACACACACACATATGTATATGTATATATATACATATGTATATATATACACACACACACACATCCATCCACAGATGAATGTGTATNTATATATATATATATATATATATATATATATATATACACACACACACACATATGTATATGTATATATATACATATGTATATATATACACACACACACACATCCATCCACAGATGAATGTGTATATATATATGTATATATACATATATATACACAAAGGAATATTATATACATACATATATGCATATGCATATACATGTATACATATGTACATTGTATATATATACAATGGAATGGGCTGGGAGGGAGGGGCCTAAGGAGAGGGAGACAGTGAATCCCAAGCAGGCTCCATGCCCAGCAATGAGCCCCACATGGGGCTCAGTCCTACAACCCTGAGATCATGACCTGAGCCAGAAACAAGAGACAGATGCTTAACCCACTAGGCCACCCAGGCACCCCTTTTAGAGTTTTTATTATGGAAATTTTCAAATAGTCAAAGATAGAGAGTATAGTATAATAAACCTACATGTACCTAACTTCAGCCATTGTCAACCTTCTGCTGTTTATGCTTCATTCCTTCCACCCCTGTTTTTTTTTTCTTGCTGCAAAATGTTAAAGCAAACCCCAGACATTGTGTTTATATCTAACGCTTTAGTATGTAATTCTAACTAACAAGGTCTCCCCCTCCACTTTTTAAAGAGAAACATACCTATCTTGCCATTATCACAGATAGTAACATTAACAATAATTTCTTTAATTTCATTTAAACCCAAACAATATTTGAATTTCCCTAATTGTCTCAAAAATATCTTTTTACAGTTGGCTTATCTTTATTACATTCCACACAAGGTCGACACACAGTATTTAATTAATACTTTGGGTGTTTCCCATCTTACAACCATACCCCTCTCTCCCTCCCTTTATTTGTGCCATTAGTTTGTTAGAGAAGCTGAGTCATATTCTTGGAATGTCACACATTCTGAACTTGGCCAGTTGCTTCCTCATTAAGCCAAATAACTGTTTCTTCTCTCCTCTGTATTTCCTGTAACAGAACTTCAGGTCCAGAAAACTGATTAGATTCAGGTTGCATTTTGTAGACAAGATTACTTCACAGATGATGTGGAGTCCCATTGCATCATATCACGAGGTGTGTACTAACTGGTTGTACCAGCTATTTTGGTGATGCTAAAACTGGGCAGCCTGTCCATGTGGAATGAATTTAATGTCTCCATTATGAAGTTTGCCATCAACTTACCTCCAAATGAGCAGCTTTTCATTACCTGTTTACTGATAAGGAATTTATTGTCAATGAGTCATGTATTCAAGACTTCTTGACCCATGCTCATTTCAGATGCACCCATGGTTCCCATGCTACTCCTTATCCTTAGTTTGGACACCAATTTCATGCTTCCAAAAAAAAGGGCACTTTAACAATGTTTTTAACTCTCCATTTCCCCCAATACGCTTTCCCAAACTTTTTTTTTTTTAGTTGACAGATAGTTTTCTTTTTTTCTTAAGATTTTATTTATTTATTTTAGAGAGAGAGAGAGCACGAGTGGGGAGGAGAGGGAGAGGGAGAAGCAGGCTCCCCACTGAGCAGAAAGCCAGACGTGGGGCTCAATCCCAGGACCTTGGGATCATGACCTGAGCCTTAGGCAGATGCATAACCAACTGAGCCACCCAGGTGCCCCAACAGATAGTTTTCTTCACCACCTGCCCCCGTTGCCCTACCAAATGCCAATTTGTCAGTGTTTTAGAAATAGATCTCTTAGTAAAGTCCAGGATGCTCTTTAACTTGCTCTTTGCTACAAGATTGCACAATTGCCATGTGGCATCATCAACTTGATAGGCCTCCTGGGCCTTTACCTGCAAGGTCCTGTGGATTCACAGAGGCTACTTGGAGGAACTGCAGTGATTTTTCAGTGACCTGGCAACACAGAAGCACCTAGAATCTTCCAGGTGATGAATACTATTGAATAAATAATTTCTAATTAATTAATTACACATGAATTTTCACATGCCCATTGTTCACATGGAAAACAAATACTAAATAACATATATTCTTATTATAACCCATGGAGCCCCAGTCTTGAAAGCAAATGACTTCTTCGCATAGGAAGAAATTTAGGGTAGATTCAGAAAATCATTAAGAAAAAGGGTTTGGGGGGACATCTGGGTGACTCAGTTGGTTAACTGTCTGACTCCTCATTTCCCCCCAGTTCATGATCTCAGGGTCCATGAAATTGTGCCCCCAGTCGGATTCCACACTCATAGTAGTAGAATCTGCTTGGGATTCTCTCTCTCCCTCTGTCCCTCCTCTTCCACTTGCATGCACACACACACTCTCCCTTTCTAGAAAAACCCAACAAACAAAAACAAACAAAACTGTAAAAAGTGTTTACTTTCCCAATTATAGGTATATTATAAATGTGCTTCAAGCTTTTAAAATTCCACTTATTGGGGCACCTGGGTGGCTTCATTGGTTATGTGTCTGCCTTAGGCTCAGGTCATGATCCCAGAGTCCTGGGATAGAGGCCCACATCAGGCTCCTTGCTCAATGGAGAGTCCGCTTCTCCCTCTTCCTCTCCCTCTGCCCCAACCCTGCTTGTTCTCTCTCTCTCTCTCTCAAATAAAATCTTTTTAAAAAATTCCATTTACTTAAAACATACAAGAAATCATATTTAAGATCTTAGTCAGTTTAGGTAGCTATAACAGAAGCACCATAAACTGGGTGGCTTTTAAACAACAAACATTCAGTTCTCACAGTTCTAGAAGGTGGGGAGTCCAAGATCACAGTGCCAGCAGATTTGTTGTCTGGCGAGGGCCCACTTCCTGGTTCACAGATGACACTTTTTCCCTGTCATCTCACACAGTGGAAGGGACAAGCTAGCTCTCTCTTGGGTCACTTTGGTAAGAGACCTCATGACCTAAGCACCTCCCAGAGTCCCCACCGTCCAATATCATCACCTTGGCAATTTGGTTTCAACATATGAATGGGGGGGGGCAAATATTCAGTTCAGAGCAAGCTGAAAAGTAAAACTTTCCCTTAATTGTGGGATCCAATAATCTAACTTTGTAGGTAGGAAAGTCATCAAGATCTGGTAATTCCTTGGGCATAACTAATATTCACATAGATTTTCAGCATCTCATGAAAAGAATACATATAATCAGTCTCCCTTGAAATGTCAAAGCGAACCGTTATAATCTCTTCATGATAAATGTACTCTTTGTGTCCTAGAGACTTTACTAGAAGATGGAGAGGCCCTGGCAGAAATTGACTGGTTTTGTTACCAACATGCTGATAAATTAGAAGCACTGATTTAATCAAATACCAAATGGGAAAAAAAAAGAGCCATACCTTTGAAAATGAGATATTTGCAACACTATCTGTCCCACTATTATTCTTGGTACCAATGAAAGATAAGGCTCAGTGGTAGCTTTCAGTTTAATATGTTAAATGTTTAGAAGATTAGAAAGTGTAAGGGGAAAGAAAGTCTCTACCAAAAGATAGTAACAGCTGTGTCACCCCAACAAGGCACACCAAGAGGATAGGGATTGGACATGTTTCTCAATGGCCATTTTATAGGGAGGACAGGGAACGGTCAAGTCCAGGATAGCGGGGGGCATGTCTCTGACAAGGAGCATTCCTTTATGAGGTCAACTGAAGTGTGTCTTCCAGCTTCACATATACAAATGGAGGCTATCTCAGACCAACCCCAAATGGTGTGGACATTTCCAAACAGAGTCAACGGACAAGGAATAAGATACAAGCATTAAGTGCCCTGGATGGCTGCTTTAAATACGCATAGTGGTGTTGCTGTTAGGAATGACCTATGTAAATGCTCCCAAGGTCACTTTTAGTATCCTCGGGTCTCCTATTACCTAACTCAGTCCAATGGAAGAAGCCCTGCCAAAGGGCTCCACTTAGGGATGGCACTCTCTCCTTTCCAGATGGTTATAAGCCAATGTTAAGATCTTCTGTTAACTGGAAGCTCATAGCAGCCACCTGTGTGGCTCAGTTGGTTAAGTGTCTGCCTTCAGCTCATGTCATGATCCCAGGGTCTTGGGATTGAGCCCCACGTCAGGGTCTCGGCTCAGCGGGGAGCCTTCTTCTCCCTCTCACTCTGTGCTTTCTCTCTCTCAAATAAATAAACAAAATCTTAAAACAAACAAACAAACCTGGAAGCTTATAGTGGGTAGACCTTAAATTTCAATATGAAAAAGGGAGATGCCACCATCCATAGCCCAAGCCACATCAAGTTATCACAGAGTGAACTTACATCGCTTGGAATTTCTATCTTCATAGTTTATACCTAGTAGGGACACACTGTATTTGAAAAGAAAGAATGAGTTTTCACACTTTCATAAAGTTTTGTTTGCTCTTGATAGCTCATCCCTCCCTGTGCCCACTTCCTATGCCATATGTCAATCATCCCAGTTTTGGCCTTCACTTGCCGAACAACCCCATAAAAGGCACTGGGCCACAGTCATCATCTCCTTCATTACTAAGCCCCTCCTGAGTATTCACTATATTCAAGCACTAGCTTAAGCTTAGGGAGATTTGGAGCCAAAAAAGGATAAAGCATCCTATCTTGTCAAATTGTGATAGTATAGGTTTCACATTTAAAGAGTTACCCTGCAATGACACATTTCAAGGCCACGTCTTCATTAAACTGATGTGGACATTCACTGGTGACATCTGTCACTTGGAATTTTTTCCCTTAATAAAATTGATTGTGAACAAGTAACAAAGGCTTATTGCTTCAGGACATCTGGCATATGGAAATGGCTCCTTGCAAATAACTGAATACTACATGGTTTTCATTAAAAAGGGACCCTACCTGAGCCACATACAAGTTTTGCTACAGGGAAAGACTCTCCTCCACCCAAAAATAGTTGTGTATCCACCACTCATGTGGCACAAATGTGTCATGGGAGAATGAACAAATTATGCATCTGAAGAGTAGCTGGATATTTATTCTGACACAGCTTCCACAGGACAACCAGCAACCTCATTTGAAGTAAATTCCTTCGTCTGTTCCAATAAGAATAATTGCGTTGGAACTCTGCTCCCTGCTCTAAAGAGGGCAAATCCATTTACTGCTGGAGAAAAGATCTAGCCTATTCACTTTGTGGGTTTTGATGCTGCTGAGTAAGCCAATGATATTTCAGTTGGTGCTGGTTTGGACACGGTTGAGAGAGCTCCATGGAATGTTTTTTTTCTTCAACAACTCAATCATGACTGCAAAAACATGATCAGTATCAGAGATGTGGAGTAGTAACTCGTCTTGACAGCACTGAACTAATGAACATCCATCACTAGATGGTTCGAACATCTTTCACAATGGAATATCTGACTTTAAAAGAAATTGTCGGACAGTCTTCCATGTCTCTGTAGCATTCATCTGGAGCAATCTGCAGTGTTTATCTGTAGTTTAAATGCAAAAAGAAAAGAAAAATCACTCTAATGTTTCATGCAAGGCAGCGTCTGGAACAAAATTAATAATGGCTGCAATTTGTGGAATGGTTCTCTCATGTTGTGTAGGCTAAATCCTTTGCAGTAATGGCTTAAAATATTGCAGAGGAGACATTCAAAACACTGTGAACGTGGAACAACTCTACAGTCCTCTGTTTACCGATCTCCTTTAGAGAATGCCCACCAACATTATTCTTGGCTCGATGACTTGTTTGCTTTCCCCCATAAATCTAACACTGCTTTTCCAGATTCATCCATTTTCATTTTTGGTGAATTCTAATTGGCTCCCACTGAGGCTTGGCAGCCACCAAACTGATCGTATGCCAGTTTAATTGACTCCAGGGATATTTAACAAATTGTTCACTATTTTACTGTGCACTGAAGGCTAGCCGTCACTACTCTTTTTTTTTTTTTTTCTGTTCCTATAACCACTGCAGCCATTATGATAGCCCTGGACATGATTTATTTTGTGGCATAATTTTCTGTGCGGCACAAATAATAATGCTTCACCACCTCCATCTTTTCTACCACTGAAAATATGATGAGATTAAAGATAGACTCCTGCTTTTACATGAAAAATAATGATTACTAGCCTGTCAATTCGTAGAGCACATTCTGATTCAATTCCCTATAACACCGGACACCTACAAAGACGTATTGAAATGAAATCATTGTGTGATAATTCATTCCATCCTTCCAAAATGAGTATTCAATCAGCTTTAAAAAAAAGTAACAGACCTATTCATCAGATGTTTAATGAATGAGTTTTAAATAACACAGGATCATAGAAAACATCTTGGAAATATTTGAATCCAAGCTTTGTTTCTTTAAAAACAAATCCATTAGAGGGGAAGAAATGACACTTCATCATATTGTTTATAGACTACAAAGATTTAACTTCCTGGTAATAATTCATAAGGCAATGAAATGAAAATATGCAAATTTCCAAGAAGCATTCAAAAGAGCTGGCTTTTCTTGTTTAGAAAAGTTTAGGTTCTTTGATCCTTTCAATCCGGTGAGTTAACGCTGAGCACCGTAGACATCCCACATGACGGAGTAAACTGTGAGTTATGGCTCTAGATTTGGGCAAATGCACAAACTGGAAGGACAGATGGGGGAGCAGCATGCAAAGATCAGGAGAGGCCCCTCTTAAATGAGAATATGCTATAATCAGAGACAGGAAGAGCATTCTTCTGCTGACCTCTGGGAACAAAACGCCTGGTGACCATTACATTGTGAATGAGCCCAAAAGCCAAATGGCAGAAGGTGCTGGGAGTTGGCATAAATTTTACAACCTAATCTGCTTTCCTCACATGAGAGTTTAGAATTATAAAGCTACGTTTTCATTCAATGAGCACAAAAGGGCACTTTCCAAAACCNTTTTTTCCCTTTTTTTTTTTTTTTTTTTTTGTCTTTTGCCGGCTCTTGTCTTTCTTCTACTGCCCAACCCCGTGGCACGATGCCAATGTTCACTGCTCTGTTGGAGACCTGGTTGGACTGGGCATCTGATGTGTTGCTGGAGCTTATCAATTTTTGGAGACAGGTGTTCTAACATTCAGTGACGTTATTACGGTCCATGGAATAGCTCCTGGAACATCTTCAGTGGGTCTGTGTTTCCAGCTATAAAAATAATTTACTGAGTGCCTACTCTGTGCCTCATACTGTCTCAGGCACTTATGATGCATTAGGGAACCAACAGATAAGGATCCTGAGGAGTCCCACTCCAGGCCAAAATCCCACGTGTGATCTTTCAGGCCTGACCCTAGCTAATTATAAGGTTTTAGCCTGGCAGGCTTCCCAGGGAACCTCCTGATGGTGGGGAAGGTACTGGAAGACCTCTTCTCCCACTCTGACTCATACTCAATACTTTTCCACTCCTTGCCCTTTTCCTTCTCCTGCCCCCAATTCCTCCTTCCACACAATGGTGGGAGCCTGTGATTCAGTGCTCCCTCAGCAGTGTGCTGATCTACCTGGTCCGCACTCAGCTCCCTTTATGAGTATATGAAACAGCAGGGAAGCCAACACCTTCTTTCTTTTTGTGGCCTTTGGATGACACTATTGCAGGAAGTGAATAAAGGCTTGGGTGTTTGGCTCTTTGTCTTAACTGACCACTTTGACACCAGGCAGATCTAATAGTCCTTGCCCTCCCAAAGCTTACATTCTACATGACTCTGTGATTTGGGTTAAACACTCAATGACTTTCAAAAGTAAATGTTAGAAGAAAGGTAGCACACTAATTCATTATCAATAACTAGCTACATAACTCAAGTTTTTCTTTCAGGACTGGTCGTTAGGGAAGGTACAAAACAGAAAACGTTGTCTAAGTTTACAGCTTTGGGTAAGTGTGTTCTGAAAGGTCTTAGTAGTGTCTTGGTTGCCTTGGGCAGCTATAACAGAATACCGCAAGCCGGGTGGCTTAAACAACAGACATTTACTTCTCATAGTTCTGAAGGCTGTTAAGTCCAAGGTCAAGATTCGATTCCTGATAAAGACCTGTTTCCTGGATTGTAGATAGCCACCTTCTTTCTGTGACCTTACATGGCAGGGGGACTGAGTTCTGGTCTCTCTTTCTCTTCTTAAAAGAAATTAGTCCCATCATTATCCTCATGTCATCTAAACTGAACTGCCTCCCAAAAGCCAACCTCGAAATACCATCACACTGAGGTTTAGGGCTTCAACATATGGATTTGGGGAGAATACGAACACTCAGTCCATAACAGTAGCCATGGAGCATTGTTATAGAAACCATATTTTTGAGAGTGATGGAGGGAATTAATTGGGCATTTGTTTTTGCTTTGTTTATTTATTTTGTTTGGTTTCTTTTTGTTTGTTTGTTTATTTGTTTACCCAGGACTTTTCCCTTCAGAAACTGCCGTTGTCCTCTAGACTACCAAGTCTCCTCAAAACTTTGGGCACTGGGCACCTGGGTGGCTCAGTGGGTTAAAGCCTCTGCCTTCAGCTCAGGTCATGATCTCAGGGTCGGGCTCTCTGCTCAGCGGGGAGCCTGCTTCCTCCTCTCTCTCTGCCTGCCTCTCAGCCTACTTGTAATCTCTCTCCCTCTGTGAAATAAATAAATAAAATCTTAAAAAAAAAAAAACAACTTTGGGCACCAACTCTAATGAGTATGCCAAATTTCACAGTCTGAAGGAACAGTCCCCCCAAGCCTACCCTCACCGCAGAAGCTCAGACGTTCCCAGGGCCATTCTAATTTCAGACCAGCTGGCTACAAATTTAGGGGCTCCATGAGCACACTGAGCTTACTAGAAGTATGGTTTTATTATAGCAAAACGGTACAAATTAGAACCAGAGATGCAGAAGGTAGTGTGAGAGGGTTCTAAATATGAAGCTTCTAGCATACTCAGGGATGCATTACGCTCCCAACATCAAAATGTTACAACAGTTAAAGAATATCATCAACCAGGGAAACTCACCCAAGCTTTGGTCTCCAGAGTTTCAGTGGGATTTCATTACTTAGGCATGACTCACTGAATCATTGCCCACATGGTTGAATTCAATTTCTAACCACCACCCTTCCCCTGATTTTAAGCTGAGATCTCATGGCTTCAAGTCACAACTTTCTCATCGAATGGCTGATCTTTCTGGTGTGGCCGTGCCCTTGCCTTGAATCACTTGATTAGAATAATCCATCAAATGTGGTCCAAGGAGCCAACCATGGATAACAAAAACACTCCCATCACTTTGGAAATTCTAAGGCTTTAGGAATTATGTTGCAGGGCCAGGACCCAGGCCAGATCTCTCTTTGGGTAAAGTTAAATCATTATTACACAGTGGGATTGCCAACCTCCTTACTCACATTGGTCAGCTGGAACATCCCATCCTCTGACAACGCTTGGTGAGTGATTCAGAGTCGAGCATACTTCAGGCTGGATTTGGTAGAAATTGTGTATGTGTGCATGAGAGGTAGAGACAGACAGGCAGATCTGACAATATCACTTGAGTCTCTGAATTCAGCCCCATGGGAAATCTTCTAGACTTCAGTTACAAGAGCTGATAAAATCCCCCCCCCTTTTTTTTGGCTTAAGCTACTTCAAGTCAGTTTTCTGTCATAGTCTAAAGAGTCTTGTGTAATATCTGACGAATATTTGTGAGTGTTGAAGTGGAGACAAAGGATGACTGCAGACCACCATTACCTCCTTTGTGAAGCTGCCCATGATCATTCCTACTGTCTAGTTTTCTAAAAGTACCCCATGGCTTGTTTTCACTTGAAGTTAACCAAGAAATTCAAATTGATCTATACCCCACAAGAAAGTCATGATACTTGATCAGTTGATAATTCAGTAGCTTAAAAAATAATAAAGTACTATTTCAAACCACAAAGGAACATCATGATCAAGTTTAATCCTTCCCCCTCCCCACAACCAGTTGTTATAATCAACGGGAACAATCCAATCATTAAGTTTTTTTTGATAAAAAATTTAAAAAGCTGAACGAAAAGTTATTCTCATTCAAAACCAGCTTTTAGAATTGTAGTTCTCAATCTTAGTGAGGCACCACCCTGTGTTATAAAAATGGATAATGTATAATGATATATATTAAAAACTTTAGTGCTAAAGTACCCAAATTTGCAAATTATTTATCATGCAAAAGATTTTAGAGATGGGGCACCTGTTGTGGCTCAGTAGGTTAAAGCCTCTGCCTTTGGCTCAGGTCATGATCTCGGGGTCCTGGGATCAAGCCCCACGTCAGGCTCCCTGCTCAGCGGGGAGCCTGCTTCCTCCTCTCTCTCTCTCTCTGCCTCTCTGCCTACTTGTGATCTATCTCTCTCTCTGTCAAATAAATAAATAAAATCTTTAAAAAACAATATTTTAGAGTCAATACCTAAGAACTATAAGCTTCAGTTGACAGGCTTCTGAAATATTATGTTTCTTTGCCCAACAAGAATAAACTTGTCAAAGTCTTCTCAGTTTAAAACACTTTCTATTCAGGCTTAAATATCCTTTTATGTATAATTTTATTGATATTTCCCAACAGATAGCTCTAGTTTATGAGGCACCTGAGATTCCCTCAGATATACTGCCTCCCAGCCCATTCTGCTACCAAGTGTTAGTTGTTAGGGGCCAACCAACACTTGTTCTACACATGCCAGGCCTGAACAACAGCTGCTCAAAGTTTTTGGCTTCTCCTAGAACTTCTACACTTGGATGAAGCCCCACGCTACAGAGAAGTCAGATGCAGATGATGCTACCAAGAATTAATTTCCCACCAGGTCTTGTGCTTTCAAGAACTGGCCCCAGAATGAGGTTTGGAGGAGAAGTAGGTGGCATTCTGGTCTGAAATCCATGTCCCAAGATGGACCACAGGAGGATTCTAGGGAGATTCGTTAGGTGGACAAAAGGAAGATGGCATTTTGTAGCTGACATATGTTGTTAATCAGGTGACTTACTGTGTTGGCATGAAACAGCAGCTGGGCCTGCCATTGTCCTACTTTCTCAATTCACCTTCAGTGTTTGTGAATCCTAGGCCATGGGTGTGTGTTAAGCTCGATGGCAAAGAGAGACAGTTTCTGCTAGACCAACTTCTTCACAGAGGTCAAAGGAAGCAAGAACAGATGTAGCCTCTAGTCCATCCTCATGGACTTTCAGCCTGCTCATGATCATCTTCTCCAGACTGATCCTGTGGACTTCAAGTCCAGCCTCAGATATGGAGACAGCTTTATGGGACCGTTGAGTGAGCCCCCATAACAGCATAAGCCAATTCCTGTGACAAATCCATGTGGAGAGTCTCTCATTGGTTCTGCCTCTCTGGTTAACTATAACTGATCCACCTGGGACAATCCTCAATAATGGAAAACCGGAAATAGGAAGAAGCAAGCAAATGAATCCCTCCACTCTCCTCCACTTTTCCCACAGACTAGTCCAAGGCATAGTGCTGTGTTGCAGCCCATTCAGAAGCCTGCGTGGATGTCCTTTGTGCCAACCTCCTGGGTTTATTTCTGATCATTATGAAATGTAGCAAGCATGGAGAGAGTCCAGTTCTCTCAGGAGGTCTAATAAAACCCTTCTTGATCTGGTCCCTACTAAGCTCACCACCCATTATCATCTCCACATCGTATTCTGGCCCTAATGAAATTCTTTCATTAGTACCTCAAATGTCACTTGTATCCTCTCCCCCATGGGCCTTCACACAGGAAGTTCCCAAAAGTACTTTTCTCATCTCTGCCCTTCCCAACTCCATCCTTCAGGTCTCAAGTTTGGTGTCACTTTCTCCCAGAAACCCTCTTGCGTCTCTTAGACTAGGGATGACGTGATCCATAACTCCCTGCTCTTTTCCTTCTGTAACACCTGTCACATGTGACTATAATTGCTTGTTTAGTTATTTCCCCCACCAGACTGTATAACTTGTTTGTCTTCACTTACTGCTGTGTGCTTAATGCAAAATACAAGGGCTGGCACACAGGAGACACTCTAAAAATATTTGATGGATAAATGACCATCATTTTAAAGAGACAGCATGGCTCCCAGGCAGGGCTAATTTCACCATGATATGATTAAATGTATTGATATGTCTAAATAAAGAATGTATAAATCATTAAAGGAGCTGGTCAGTTAGGAAGCATAGAAGAAGGTGAGTCACTGAGGTAAATGGTAGAATGCCTATCCAAGCATATCCAGGGATGAAGGAGAGTTAGCTAATGGACTTCAAATATTGTGGTCCCATTAGTAAGACCATCCCTTTTATGAAATGGATATATTCAACTCTTTTAGCCAGATGCCATTAACTCCCTAGTTTCTAATTCCATTCTCATGTAGCAATTTTGTAATTATTATTTGACTTCCCATGGCAGTCTGTCCACGCAGAGGTAGAAATTTGGATTCTAAGTATTTCAAATCTCTGTGACAATGATTTCTCATTATGAATTAATGAGATTAATGAATGAATTCAGGTCAGAGTGTGCACTGATCATGAACTGAGGTGGATGGGGCCCCATCCACTCTTTGCTCTGTGGACATTTCAACTGTTCCTACTTCAGTTCTAAGGTTCTGTGGCCAACACTTGCAGGAACAAGGAGCTCAAGGCCCACAGTAGGAGGTGGAGGCAGTTAGGACCAGGGGCAGGGGTCATGCACTGTAATTGTCAATTCTTTGCAGGCCTCAGTGGACTTCTGGCTAGCTCAATATTGTTTATCAAGCAACTACAGCAAATCAACAGGCAGTTCTTGTAACATTTTGTTCTTTGGCACATGGAGAGAGTTATCTTAAAATTTACTCACCAGCCTGAGTAACTTCTAAGTCACACTGACCAAAAGAACACAAAAATGAAAGATTTTTTAAAAGCAATTTTTTAAAGTGACCATGTGAAGATAGCTAAAAATATAGACTCTTGGATCTGATACTCGAGAGCAAAATTTTAGGTTCATTTAAAATCACAGCAAATGAGAGTTCATATCAAAATAAAATAGATGGTATTCCCTCATTGCTGAAATAAAAAAAAGAAGCAGAAAATTCTAAGAACACTTATTTCCATAGTCACTACATATGATAAAAGATCATCTGACAAGTAAAATACAGTTTAGTAGGTTTCCATATATTTGAGGGAAATCCTAATGGTTTAAATTTCAATTTTTGTAAAATAAATGAAATTAGCAGCATCAATTTAGTAAAAAGACTAATGCAAGAAACCCAGGTAAAAAATTGTACAATTGATGCAGGAAACTTGTAGAAATATATGCATTCCACCTCACGTACACTCTTCAGCAGCATGTAAAAATGTCAGCAATTAATGCTCTGTTTCATCCAGGAAGGTACAACTCCTCATTTAGATCTTTGTCCTTTAAAACCAAAAAGGACATGAAATAATTGGAAACAGTCTTGGAACCCTGCTACTTATGAATTTTTCTGTGAGTGGGTGTTGGTCTATGGCCTTCATTCTGTTCTTACATTGGAGAAGGGGGTCCAGTTAATTTAATGCAAAGTACAAGCATGTTTAGCATTAGACTATACTTTTCATTTCTCTGATGGCTTGAGTGAAGCATGAGTTTCCTTTAATTAAAGCGTGCATGGAGAATGCTAATGAAAATTTTGCTAAGGTTACAACACCTTTTGAAAACAAACCTAATCACACACTGAAGAGAACACAAAGACGGAGAGAAGGAAGAAAAGAAGAAAATCATTTTAAACTAATCAAAAAGAAAAGCTAAAATATCTTTCATCAATCCCTTGACATTTGGCACCCTGAAAACTTTAGCATAGCATTTCAAGAGGGGAAGGAAATGAGATGAAGATGTTTCACTTGCTAATAAAAACAGAGGTAAGAATGACATTGCAGGATGGGACATTGCAGGATGGGTGGCTCAGTGGGTTAAGCATCTGCCTTCAGCTCAGGTCATGACCTCAGGGCCTGGGATCCAGCCCCACGTTGGGCTCCCTGCTCAGCAGGGAGTCTGCTTCTCCCTCTTCTTCTGTCTCTTCCTCTGCTTGTGTGCTCTCTCTCTCAAATAAATAAAAATCTTAAAAAAAAAAAAAGAATGACATTGCAGGAATCTGAAAAAGCAAACAAAATGTATCAGTGTGTAATCACTCTATGAGTAGGGAGGTAGAAGCTCACTCTTTGATGTAAGTGGAGGCAAACACAAGATTACAAACTCTTTTATCATTTGTTTCCCACATTTTACAAGGTTTTTTTGTTTTGTATTACTTTGTTTTTAACTTCTGATTCTCAGTCTTCCTAAGACGAGACATGACACTTGGCTCTTTTCATTAGTGTGCTGGAAATCATTTGCAGAATGAGTGGTGCCCAGAGAAGACTTGTGGGACATTTGTGTTAAGATGGACTCTATTATCTAACTTTTATTTTGAAGGTGAAAAGCACTACCACCAACAAGAGCAGACAAAAGAGAGTGCTTAGAGTGCTCATCAGTCCGCAGCTGGGGCAGAATTTCAGGTCCACTGTTTCCTCCCACACATGCGCTCCCACCATCCCTCATAGTATAGCACAGAAATGACCCTGGATTGGGACATCTGGGTGGCTCAGTCCATTAAGCGTCTGTCTTCAGCTCAGGTCATGATCCCTGGGTTCTGGTATCGAGCCCCACGTGGGGCTCTCTTCTCAACAGGGAGCCTGCTTCTCCCTCTCCCTCTGCCTGTTGCTCCCTCTGCTTGAGCTCTGTCAAATAAATAAATAAAATCTTCTAAAAAAATAAAAAATAAGAAAAGAAAGAAAGAAAGAAAAAGAAAGAAATAAGAGAAGAGAAGAGAAAAGGAAAAGACAAGATAAGATCAAGATTGAGATCCCTGGACTTGAGATCAGCCTATGCTGCTCATCACATGTGTGATTTAGGAAAACATAGGTGGCTTTGGTAGGCTAGTTTCCTGACCTTTAAAACAAGGGAATGGACTTGATGTCTGTAGGTCCCATCCACATCTATATTAATCTGACCCTGTGGTAATCCTCCACCTGAAAACAGTCATCTGTCCCCTCTTTTGTGTATCCCTCTTTCAATGAAAGTAAATTTGGATTTATTTTTTTTATTTTTTTTAAATTTTATTTATTTATTTGACACAGAGAGAGAGAGATCAGATCACAAGTAGGCAGAGAGACAGGCAGAGAGAGAGGAGGAAGCAGGCTCCCCGCCGAGCAAGGAGCCCGATACGGGCCTCGATCCCAGGACCCTGAGATCATGACCTGAGCCGAAGGCAGAGGCTTTAACCCACTGAGCCACCCAGGCGCCCTAAATTTGGATTTATATATAAAAAAAGAAGCTTCTGGTTTTACTGTTCTTCCTCAATGACTCCTTCTCCTTGGATGGCCCTTGCCACACCCAGAAGATTTCATTTTCAAATTATGCATCTGAATCTGATTAGACATTGGGACATCACCCTCAGGAAGTCCTCCTGGGGAGGTCCACATAGATGCTTAGTTCTGGGCTGAGGTGGAGACCCTAGACTCACTAGAAGCCTCAAGTTCATACTTGAAGCTCATTCATACTTGAAGTGCCAGGGAAACCCCTGAACGTCACCATAACATCATAATCATGTACAGATGATTTAGGACTTCCCATTTGAGGACACCTTCTCCTAAACTAATACCTCCACAGCTGCCCATGCTAGGGCCAATGAATAGGCTTTCGAAGAGAGGTACCTGTTCTTAGTCTTCCTAAAGGGCCTCTCCAAAGGGGCTAAAAATGCCCCATTGAAAGGAAAAGGGGGAGGCACATGGTTTCTTTACCATATAGCTCAAAAGAGTAATCATCAGACAAGAAATATTATCAAATGGTTTCTATTAGGAGCTGAATTGTCTCCCCCCACAAAGTGAGTACCTCAGAATATGCCTGTATCTGGAGATAAGATCAAGTTAAATGAGGTCACCAGAAAGGATGCTAATCCAATCAGACTAGTGTCCTCATAAGAAGAGGAAATTTGGACACAGTTACAGAGGAAAGGCCAGGTGAAGACCCAGGGAGTCAATGGCCACCGACAAGCCCAGGAAAGAGGCCTCAGAATAAAACCAACCCTCTGGACACCTTGATCTCAGACTTCAAGCCTGCAGGACTGTGAGAAAAGTAATCTCTGGGGCGCCTGGGTGGCTCAGTGGGTTAAAGCCGCTGCCTTCGGCTCAGGTCATGATCCCAGGGTCCTGGGATCGAGGCCCACATCGGGCTCTCTGCTCGGCAGGGAGCCTGCTTCCTCCTCTCTCCTCTCTCTCTGCCTGCCTCTCTGCCTACTTGTAATCTCTCTCTGTGTGTCAAATGAATAAATAAAATCTTTAAAAAAAAAAAAAAAGAAAAGAAAAGTAATCTCTGTTGTCTAAGCCACCTAACCTGTGGTACTTTGTTATGGCAACCCTAACAAACTAANATATAGTCCCCCCCCCTTTTTTTTTAAGATTTTATTTACTTATTTGACAGACAGAGAGAGAGATCACAAGTAGGCAGAGAGAGAGAGAGAGAAGGAAGCAGGCTCCCTGCTGAGCAGGCAGCCCGATGCGGGGCTCGATCTCAGGACCCTGAGATCATGACCTGAGATCATGACCTGAGCTGAAGACAGAGGCTTTAACCCGCTGAGCCACCCAGGCGGCCCCATAGTTTCCCCTTTTGTTTCACTACTAGTCCTCTTTGTTATAAAAGGAACACATTTTTAGAGGAGAGACGGGAAGCTCTGTGAGGGCAGAGCTCTATTGGCTTTATTCATGACCTTATCCACGGTGTCTACCATGGATCCCCAAAAGTATTTGTTGATTGATTATAAATTTAAAATTACAAACAAGGATTAATAAAAAATCGCAAATTATAGGTAATCCCACTGACCACTAAAAACCATTATTTTCTCATAGTATTATTTCCTCTCAGCAATTAAATATTCTTGAAAAACATGCTCTGCCTCTCTTGGAGATACCTGACTGGAACTCTAGCAGGCAGACAAACCATAATTTTTAACTACTTTCTTACTGTTATGTATTTAAATGGTTTCCATTTCTGTCATTATAAAAAAAATACCATGAAAGATATCCTTGTAAAACATTACTGTGTTCTGCTCCCGCCAAACAGATTTCTAAAAGTGGAGTGCTTAAGTCAGGTGTATACTCATTATTAAGGTTTTAACATACGTCGAGTTTTTATTATTTAGGGTTTTGCCAGTTCATATTCCTCCATCAATGTACTGGGTTTCTAGTTTCCAATAATTATTGTAATTCTCATATTAATTAAGCATTTACTCTGTGTCAGATGATATAGTAAGCTCTTTCCAAGCATTACTTCACTGAAATCTCTCAAAAACACTTGTGAGGTGGTTACTAATATTATCTAATATTACAGAACAGGAAATAGTCGTAGAGGAAATAAATGACATGCCCAAGTCCCCGTCGCTAGAAAGAGGAAGAGCTAAGGAGCAAAACCAGTTTATCTGATTGTCCGAGTTCCCCAGCACCCTCTGCCAACACAGGGAATTACCATTTCTTTTATCTTTGCAAACCTGATAGACAAAAACAGATTGCTTTCATTTGAATTTTAGGCTTAGCGGTGTGTTGGAACCCATTTTTCTCTGTTCATTGTTTTATTGTTTTTTTCAGAGTGAATTATCGGTCTCAGTTCTTCACTTTCTCTGCTATGGATCTGCAACACCACAGCAACTAAAAGGGGAAGTTGCCATGCACTCATGATACCCCTGCAGACTCCCAGAAACCTAGTCTCGTTCAGGTTTGGAACAGATACTCTGATGTGCCATTGCAGTCAGATTTTCAAGAGTGCCTCATCATCTGGTCAGCAATATGCATTTGGAGATAACCCACCCAGCCACTAATTTTATTTTATGCCTTAAAAAAAAAAGATTTTATTTATTTATTTGAGAGTGAGTGAGAGAGAGAGACAGAATGGGGGGAGGGTCAGGGGGAGAGGCAGACATCCCACTGAGCAGGGAGTCTGATGCGGGGTTCAATCCCGGGACTCCTGAATCATGACCTGAGCCAAAGGCAGCCGCTTAACCAACTGAGCCACCCAGGCGCCCTAATTTTTTGCTTTTTTCCTTTGCTAACATTGTGAGGTATTTTAATCGCGTAGTTTCCTAATTTTTTCTTGTTAAATCCAATTTTATTCCTCTTAACAAAATCCCGACACCTTCCCCTCCAATTGCGGAAAGAAAGAAAACAGGGGAGAGAAAAGGCGCAGCCCACACTCCCCCAGGCTCACCTTTAGCGTCCTGTGATCACTGCAGGAAAAGTGTGAGGGGAGCCCAGCCCCCAGCATACACCACCCAGCAAGGACTCACCATGCGCCTGGTGGCCGACAGGGAGCAGAGACATGGACTGTTTTTGTTCTGTGAACCAGCGTTGGCTGAGCAGAAACATTTACCTCGGAGATAGGTTCCGTGTGTGGGATGGATAATTAATTATATGTCGAGGAGCTTAATGTAGGATAAGAGAAGCATCTAAGTCACGGTGGTCTCGCAGCGCCCCACTAGGGCTCTGTTGTGCCCGGCCGAGTCAAGGTTCAGTCCATGAAGAAGATCATGTCTGCAAACAGACTCCTCGATTACCCAGTGCCTTGGGTCTGGAGAGCAAGAGGTGTTTCCTTAGTCAATAGTTTCTGTTCCAAATTTAGAATCAGAATATAGGCACGACCCTTTAACTCCCCCCACCCCGCCAGGTGCTCTGTGTTTGTCTTTGCTCATTTAAAGAGAAGGACAAAACTTCTTTCCTGGGAGACCCCTTTGTTTGGCCCCCAACGGCTGTGTGCATTAAGACGTGTTGGTCCTTTAATAATTAAAAGCAGTCTCGGGATTGTTGACCTCCAGCCTTATTCAGCTTATCAGCAGCCCCAGTCAGCAGTGTCCATGGGAAAACCAAGCCGAAAGGAGTGAAGCTGTTTAGGCAGCAGCATTAGTGCTGACGGCGACGAGTCCCCGGGCCTGTGGCTCCTTCCCCTGCGTATAAGCTGCCATTCTCAGCAGCCAGGCGGCAGGGAAAGCTTATGCATGGCCGTTCCTCTGTGCCAACGTGGTGGCTGTCCCCCGGCGTGGCTGGAGGACTCAGCTATAATNCTTATGCATGGCCGTTCCTCTGTGCCAACGTGGTGGCTGTCCCCCGGCGTGGCTGGAGGACTTGTGTCATGCCGGGAGCTTCAGCTGAGATCATTCTGTAACCACTACCGAATCGTACAAACATGAGCGTTGTCGCCGCTTTAATCAAATGCCAGAGGAGGTGTTATTAACACGGAGCTGTGAGCAAAAGAGTCTGCGGTTAGTCTCTTGCAAAGGCTTTCTAGCCAATTAGAATGACCTTAAAGTAGTTCTAGAAAACAGTTCCACACTCATCCTCGGGGTCTGCGAGGCGGGCTGGCGGAAGAACATGGCTGACCGAACGCACAAGCACGTTGTGCGGTCGATGTGGGCGGACGTGCGGTAGACGTGGGCGGACGTGCGGCGGACGTGAGGCGGCTCCTTTTCCTGGCGGCGCCTTCCTGGAAGACCCGGAAGAGCCGTCCTCCACACAACCCTGCGAGGTGCCCGCGGGCTTCTGCTCCTCTCAGCTACGGCTCAGCGAACCACACAGCTGCCCACGCACTCAGAAGGATCAGGTAAAGCCCGGCTCAGCCCCGCTCTTGTGTTGACCTGGTTAAAGCCAGATAACCACTTCATTTTCTCTCAGGGGATAAAAGGAGACCTGCTCAGACACCAGCTGAACGCCGTAACCCACAGGGCAGGTTTTACTGGGGTCCGTGAACATAGGTGGACAGGGACACCATGGTCTTTTTTTTCCAGGTGCCACATATGGTATAGTTAGGAATCTAAAAAGAGATTAATCTAAAAATGGATCCAAAAGGCCAACTCATTCAAATGCCTCTCCAAAGAAAAGGTTACTATATCCTAGATTGATACCACTTTTATCCAACAAACAATTTGTTGGAAACCATTATTTTTAAAACCACAACCTGTGTTGTCAGTCATCTTCATAAGCAAAAATTACTTCATATATATATTTTTTAAGATTTTACTTATTTATTTATTTGACAGAGAGAGAGATCACAAGTAGGCAGAGAGGCAGGCAGAGAAAGAGGAGCAGGGATCTCGATGCGGGCCTCGATCCCAGGACCCTGAGATCATGACCTGAGCCTAAGGCAGAGGCTTTAACCCATTGAGCCACCCAGGCGCCCACTTCATATTTTAAAACAAAATAAAACAGGATTTTTTTTTCTGCCCCAGAAGATAGAAGTACTGTAGGTTTGGATAAATTGTTCTACAATTGGTTGAAAATTATAAATGTAGTTGAGTTTAACTGGGGTAATCTTTATCCAAAATTACATCAAATATGAATACTGTGACTAAATCCTAATTACCAGGAAAAGATAATTACATGCTAAACAAATAAAGCCAATCGAAATCATTAGTTAAACTTGCTAATCAATCACCCAAATCCTATTTGGCCATCCAGAAGCCCGATAGTGTGCAGAGCCGGGGCGATGGGGTATTAAATGAAAGTGTACTTCTAAGAATCCCAGACATTGACAAAGGGGTGACAATGTCCATGAATAATATTTGCAAAGGTGAAATTAGAGATGATGCTATCAGCTGCTAACATGCCAGTTTCTAAAATATCATGAACAAGTCCAGCCATTTCCTGATGGTTCTTTAAGATGCTTCTAGCAAAGTTTATCTATTTATAGCTTCTGATTGCCACTACACCATTTGAGTGGCTAAGACAGGGAAATATGACCTCAGATAGTTTTGCTATTTCCTTTCCTCAGAGAAAATGTGTTTCTGTCTTCAAAATCATCTCCTCAGCCTGTCTCTCCTATTGGCTCTTCCACAGTCAACTTGAGATGTCCCCCCTGCACCCAGGGGGAGATGCCTCAGGTCAAGAGGCACTGACTTACACTTTCAGTGCTTTAACTTAACCCCCTCCTTGGTTGTTGTTTATTTTAAAAGCAAAATGCTCTGAAAAGACCAACATTCAAAAGAGTAAACAATGAGAAGCCAAGGAATAGAGGAGGAGCAAGAGAAGCAGAAAATACTGGGCTGAAGACAGGAGGAAACAGTAGGTGTGCATATGAAAATTACCATGGATGAAGACAGATGATCTGGGCAGTTGCCAGGCCCAGATGAGCTGAAGAGACTTACTGTAAATAAAAGAATTCATCAGCAGGGAGATGATAGAAATAAAAAATTCAGAAGTTCGTCAAGGAAACTTAGTTGTATCTTTTCTCTAGAGATAAGGAATATTTTTTTTAAGCATATGAATATACCCCACTGAGGTGGATATCAGAGGCCTCGTGCAGAGTCAGAAATTTCACCCTCACCCAGTGGTAAGGAGGCCAGCCTCACTGCAGTGCAGCTACAGTCCACATGGGGAGCCAGAACTCCCATCCTGGCTCAGGTGTAACAAGGAGCCTCCCTGCACTGGGGTCCGCAGAGGCCCAACAGGGAACCTGGGCTGCTACCTCCACCAAGCAATAATATGGCAGTGCTTCCCCTCTTCCTTCCAGAGAACTGTCAGGAACTGCCAATTAAAGCAGAAGATTTAAATAAGATCCAGAGACTCCTAACATGAAAATGTCCACGTTTCAATCAAAAACACCCATCATACCAAGAACCAGGAAGATCACAAACCAAATGCAAAAAGGCATTCAGTGATTTCCACTGCCAAGTGACAGAGATGTTGGAATTATTTAACAAATATTTTAAAGCAGCCCGAATAAAAAATCCTTCAAAAGGCAATTATGATGAATACACTGAAATGAAAAACAAAACAAGCAAAACAAAAAATAAAACAGAAAGCCTTAGCAAAAAAAATTGAAAGTCTCAGAAAAGAATTAGAAGATAATAAGAAATTTTAGAACTGAAATTTATACAATTACTGAATAATAAGCCCAGTGGATGGACTCAACAACAGGATAAAGAGAACAAAGGAAAGAATTAGTGAACTGAAGGATGGAACAGTAGAAATTATCTAATCCAAACAACAGAGAAAAAAACTGAAGAGAGACTCAGACCTGAAGAACTATAAAGAAATATCCAATATTCATGTCATTGAATCTCAGAAGGAAAAGAGAAAGAAGTTTGGGCTTAAAATGCCCTTGTAGAAATAATGGCTGAAAACTTCCCAAATCGGCAGGAAACATAAAGCTACAAATTCAGGAAGCTGAGTCAACCTCCAAAGAGATAAACGCAAAAGAAATTCATGCCAAGATGTTTGATAATTAAACTTCCAAAAAATAAGGCAGAGAAAAATCTTGAAAATAGCCAAAGAAAAATAACATTTTACAGTTAGGGGAAAACTGTTCGAACAACAGCAAATTGCTTTTTTTTTTTTCAAGATTTTTATTCATTTATTTGACAGAGAGAGACACAGCAAGAGAAGGAACACGAAAGTAGGGGGAGTGAGAGAAAGAGGAGCTGGTTTCTGGCTGAGCAGGGAGCCTGATGTGGAGCTCCACCCCAGACCTCTAGGATCATGACCTGAGCCAAAGACAGATGCTTTAAGACTGAGCCACCCAGATACCCCAACAGCGAATTTCTTATCAGATACTATGGAAGTCTGAAGGAAGTGACACATTTTTCAGGTGCTGAAAGAAAGGAATCAACAACCTCAAATCCTACACCTAGCAAAAACATCCCTAAAGAATGAAGAGGAAATCAAGACATTATCAGATTAAAAAAAAAAAAAAAGAATTTGTCACCAGCTGACCTACCCTAAAAGGATGGAGAGAAAAGCATTCTCTAAGAAAAAAAATGATAAAAGAAGGAAACTTGGAATGTCAGTAAGGAAGAAAGAAAAAGCAAGCAAAAAATATAAATAAATATAGTAAGCTTTTCTTATCTTTTTCGACCTTTCCAAATTGTTTTATGATTTTAGTAAAAATCATAGCACTGTCTGATGTGGTTCTTAATGTATGTAGAAAAAATATTTAAAACAATTATAATCTGTCCTCATTGCTTACAGATTCTATATTTGCAAATTCATTGGCTCATTAAAATTTAATTGATTTTTACAGTATTTGCAGACAAGTGCTGACTAGCAGAAAATTTGAGTCGTTGACATACGTGTTCCAAGCTGAAGTCAAACAAGGTGACATTCTCTCTTGTTTCAGCTTTCACACTGTAAACAAATGCTTTCTCTGTCTACCTAGTGTGACATCTTTTATGCTTTTTATTTATGAATAAATTCTGTTTAAAATGGCCTCCAAGTGTAATGCTGACGTTTTGTTGTGTGTTCCAAAGTGCAAGAAGGTTGTAATGTGCTTTATGGAGAAAATATATGTGTTAGATAAGCTTCATTCAGGTGTGAGTTATAGTGCTGTCAGCCATGAGTTCAATGTTACTGAATCAACAATATATATTAAATAAGGTGTCTTTAAATGGAAACATACATTAAACAGTTATGTATTGATCAGTTGATGAAAATGTAACCTGAGGCTTGAGGGAATTTAACTCTGTATTTCCCCTAGGAGAAGTGATTTAGTATTTGCAGATTGAGTGTTCACAGAAACCTTATAAAACATAACCACTGTGATGATAAAAACAACTATATGTTATAAACAAGGGAAAGGTGAAGGAATGTAAAGAGAGGAAAATTTCTGTATTTCACTTGGACTGGTGAAATGATGACATCCAATTATTAAATGTAATGCTTAGAGAATAACTAAAGAAACAACACAAGAAGATATACCCAAAAACACTATACAGAAAAATCAAAACAAAATTTAAAAATTTTTTCAAGTAACCCACATGGGGAAAAATTGAGAAATGAAAAAACAAAGAGAACAAATAGAAAACAAAAAATAAAGTAGCAGTCTTAATCCCCAACACAGCAATTTGTTACATTAAATGTAAATGGTCTTTTAAAAACAATTAAAAGTTTGGCAGAATGGATTAATAAATGACCCAACTATTTGCTGTCTATAAGAAATTCACTTCAAGGGGTGCCTGGGTGGCTCAAGTGTCTGCCTTTGGGTCAGGTCATGATCCCAGGGTCCTGGGATTGAGCCCCACATCGGGCTCACTGCTCACCGGGTAGTCTGGTTCTTCCTCTGCCTCTCCTCTCCCCACCCCACTTCTTGTGCTCTCTATCTCAAATAAATTTAAAAAAAAAATCTTTTAAATAATAAAGAAAAGAGGGGCACTTGGGTGGCTCAGTGGGTTAAGCCTCTGCCTTTGGCTCAGGTTATGATCTCAGGGTCCTGGGATAGAGCCCCGAATCAGGCTCTCTGCTCAGCAGGGAGCCTGCTTCCTCCTCTCTCTCTGCCTGCTTCTCTGCCTACTTGTGATCTCTCTGTCAAATAAATAACTACAATCTTTAAAAAAAATAAAAGAAACTCACTTCAAATATAAGAGTATAAGTAAGTTGAAACTAAAAGGATGGAAAAGATATGTCATATATACATTAATATCAGACTAAGTAGATTTAACAAAGAAAATTACCAAAGACAGAAAGGAACATTATACAATGATAAAAGGGTCATTCCACCAAAGGACACAGTAATCCTAAATGTGCATGTACCAAACAACAAAGCTGCAAAATGTGAAGCAAAAACTGACAAAACTGAAAGGAGAAAGACAAATTCAATTTGTAGTCAGAAACTTCAATATCTCACTTTCAACAATTAATAGAGCAACTAAACAGAAAGCCAGCAAGGCTATCAAAGAACACAATAACACCATCAACCAACAGGATCTAACAGACATTTATAGAACATTCCATCCACAGCAGCCAAATGTACATTCTTTTCAAGTCCCCATGAAAGATACACAAAAATAGACCAAATCCTGGGCCATAAAATAAACCTCAAAAAACTTTGAAGAATTGAAGTTTTACAGTGTTTTCTCCAGCTACAGTGAAGTCAAATTAGAAATCAATAGCAGAAAGATAACAAGAAAATCTCTAACACTTGGAAACTAAACAACACATTTTTTTTTAAAGATTCTTTTTATTTATTTGACAGAGGGATAGAGAGCACAAGCAGGCAGAGCGGCAGACAGAGGGAGAGGGAGAAGCAAGCTCTCTGTGGAGCAAGGAGCCCAATGAGGGACTCTATCTCAGGACCCTGGGATCATGACGTGAGCTGAAGGCAGCAACTTAACCGAATGAGCCACCCAGGCGCCCTGAGCAACACATTTTAAGTAATCTATGGGTCAAAGAGAAAGTTTCAAGGTAAATTAAAAAATACACTGCACTAAATAAAAGCAAAAATGCAGTGTATCAATATTTATAGGACATAACTAAAGCAACGTGGAGGGGAAAATTTGTAGTACTTTTCGAAAAAAATCTCAAAGTAATAATCTAAGCTTCCACCTCAAAAACATAGACAAAGAAAAACAAACAAAATCCAAAGCAAGAAGTAGGAAGGGAATATAAAGATAGTAGAAATCAATGAATTGAATACAAAACAAAACAAAATTAGTAAAACAAAAAGCTTGAAAAAAATTGACAAACTTGTAGGAAGACTGAGAGAGAGACACAAAATACCAATATATGTAGGAATGGAACATGGAATATCACTACAGACCCTGCAGTCAGTAAAAAAGTAATAAAGAGACACTATCAACTCTATACACGTAAATCTGACAACTTAGGTGACATGAATCACTTCCTTGAAAAACAAACTGACAGAACTCAATAAGATAGATAATTTTTTTAAAGATTTTATTTATTTGACACAGAGAGGTAGAGATTACAAGTAGGCAGAGAGGCAGGCAGAGAGGAAGAAGCAGGCTCCCTGCTGAGCAGAGAGCCTGATGTGGGGCTCTATCCCAGGACCCTGAGATCATGACCTGCGCCGAAGGCAGAGGCTTAACCCACTGAGCCACCCAGGTGCCCCAATATAGATAATTTTTGAACAGCCCTCTAACAATTAAGGAAATTGAATTCACAATTTTAAGTCTCTAGGCCTAGAAACATCACTGAAGATTTCTACCAAACTTTTAAAGAAGAATTAACAACCATTGCACACAATCTTTCAGATAATAGAAAAGGTGAGAACACTTCCCAATTTATTTATGAAGTTAGTATTACTCTAGTACCATAACCAGACAAAGATAGTACAAATAAAACTACAGAATAATATACTACATTAACATAGATGTAAAATATTAGCAAATAGTAATATATAAAAAGAATTAGCTACCACAACCGTGTAGGTTTTATTCTAGAAATGTAGGGCTATTTTGATATTTTTAAATCAATCTAGATATTTCATGATATTAACAGACTAAAAAAAGTTACATGATTACATCAATTGATGAAGAAAATGTATTGACAAAATTTAACACATGTTCAGGTAAAAGCCCTCAAAATATTGGGAATGGAGGAAAACTTCCTCTATTTGATAAAGAACATCTAAAAATAATCCAGAGCCAGCCTTATACTTAATGGTAAAAGACTGAAAGCTTTCCTAAGATTGAGAAAAAGAGGAGGATGTTCACTCTCACCAATCTTATTCACCATAGTTCTAGAAATTTTAGCCAGTGCGTTCAGACAAGAAAAATGAAATAATAAATAAAAAGACATACAGACCAGAAAGGAAGAAATAAAACTGTATTTGCAGATGACATGATTTCTATATATAAATGTCAAAAGACTCTACAAAAAAGACTCGTAGAACTAATAAATGAATTCAGCAAGGTCACTAGATATAAGGTAAAGTACAGAAATTAATTATAAAAAACAAATCGAACTTATAGAAAAAGATCAGACTTGCGCTTAGCACAGGCAGAAGGTGACAGGAGGGGAAATTGGAGGAAGGGGTTCAAAAGGTACAAACTTCCATTTATAAATAAGCATGAAGTATGTAATGTGCAACATGGCAATTATAGCTAACACTGCTGTGTGACATACAGGGAAGTTGTTAAGATGGTAAATCATATGAATTCTTATCAAAAGAAGAAACCCTTTTCCTTTTTTCTTACTTTTTTTAATTGCATCTATATGAGAAAATGGATGTTAGCTGAACCTATTGTGGTAGACATTTCACAGTATATATACCTCAAACCATCATGTTGTATACCTTGAACTTAAACAGTGATCTCAATCATTTCTCAATAAAGGTAGGAAAAAATCAAGTATATTTGTACATATGAGCAATGAATACATAAATACCTAATATAAAAATGCAATATCGTTTACAACCTCTCAAAAAATTAAACACTAAGTGTAAAGCTAATAAAACATGTGGGACTTGTACGATAACTACACAACACTGATGAAAGAAATCAGAGAAGATCCAGATAAATGGAGAGAGATACAGTGTTCATGGATTGAAAGACTCCACAGAATAAAGGTGATGTTTCTCTCCAGACTGATTTAATATAATTTCTGTCAAAATTGCAGAAAGATTCTTTTGAAAACATCACACAAGATTATACCAAACCTTATATAGAGGCAAAGGAACTAGAATAGCTAAAATAATTTTGAAAAAGAGGAGTAAAGTAAGAGGAAATAGTCTACCTGATTTCAGGACATACTATACAGGTATTGTAATCAAGTCTGGGTGATACTGGTGAAGGAACATCAACATAAGTCAATGTCACAGACTAGCGAACCCAGAAATAGACTCACACAAATATGCCCAACTAACTTTTGCCAAAGGAGCAAAAGCAATTCAACAGAGAAAAGATAGCCTTTTCAACAAATGGTGGTGGAGCAATTGGACATACACAGGCAAAAAAAATATAATTCAATCCGTCTCACACTTTATAGAAAAACCAAAAATATATCAACAAACTTAAAATGTAAAACTCTAACTTTTTTAGAAAAAATAGGAAAAATTCTTCAGGACTGAGGTAAAGATTTCTTAGGCTTGACACCAGAAACACAATTCATAAGGTAAAAATTGATAAATGGGGCTTCATAAAATTTAAAAACTTTTGCTCAATAAAAGAATCTACTAATTAAAAGACAAGCTACAGACTGGGGGAAAATATTTGCAAGTGATATATTTGACAAGGGACTAATATATAGACTATGTAAAGAATTTTCAAAACTCAACAGTAAAAAAAAAATTAAAAATCCAATTAGAACATAAGCAAAAGACATGAAACATTTCACCAAAGAAGATATAAAAATGGCAAGTAAACATATAATAAGATGTTTAAGCTAACATCATTAGCTATTACAGAAATGTAAATTAAAGCCATAATGAGATACTCCTACACACATATCAGAATGGCTAAACCAAAAAATAATAACACTAAATGCTGCCACAAAAACTAAGAAATTTGATCACTCACACCACTCACACATCGTTAGTGCGAATGTAAAATGGTACAGCCATTTTGGAAAATGGTTTGGTAGTTTCTTTAAAAAAGTAACAATAATAATAACCATGCAACTATGACAGAAGCCAGGAATCAACATTCCTGGGTATCTATCCCAGAGAAATGAAGACTTACGTTCTTCAAAACCTATACACAGATGTTTATAGTTGAATTATTTGTAATAGCCCCAAACTAGAAGTGGATGGATGGTTAAAGAAATTGCAGTACTACCACACCATAGCACTATAAAGGAATGAACTATTGATATACACAGCAACCTGGATGTACCTCTGAGAAATATGTTGAGTGAAAAACACCAATTCCAAAAGGCTACAGACTATATGATTCCATTGATATAACCACCTTGAAATTGACAAAAGTATAGAACTGGAGAGCAGATTAGTTGTTGCCAGGGATTAAGTAAGGGGTGCATGGGGTGGGATTTGGACGTAGCTGTAAAGAGCAATAGGAAGGATCTCGGTGGTGATGGCAATGTTCTCTGTTTTGAGTGCATCAATGTCAATCCCCTGTTGTGATACCGTATTGTAATTTTCCAAAAATATTACCATTGGGTGAAACTGCATGAAGGGTACATGGATCTCTGTGTATTATTTCTTACAAAGTACATGAGAATATACCATTACCTTAAGGTAAACATTTTAATTATAAAAAATAACAATATATTGTTCTCCCCTAGGGAAAAAAAAGAGAGAAAGAGCCAACACAGTCCATTTCAATAAAAGAAACATTGAAATGAATTTTTCTGTGATAGAAAACCATTCCAATATTCCAGAACAAATTTTAAAAATTATTCAGGGCAAATGTTTATGCATCCAAGAGCTTTCAGTAGTCCCTGTAATATATATTGTGTGCAACACTCTATTTCCAGTCTTGGCATATAGTTGGTGTGTTCAATATTTGTTTGCTTCTATTAGCGAGTTAATTGACTTCTGTACTGTAAACTGAACTTAAAAATAAAGCACTTCATAAGCATGGTGATCCCTAATTGTTTCTCGCTTGTGTGTTATTAGAATCAAATGGTGGATTTCTTCCTGCCCACAGAGTGGACTCCAGGATTCCAATGAGAAGAAAGGAGCAGAGATAGCCATCAAGTTCACATGCAAGGTCAGCCCAGCCTGCTCAGATATATTGGAGGTGATGAGCAGGAAGATCAAAAGAAATGGGCAGAGAGACCCAAATCTAGGCAGAAAATAGAAAAGACTTCACAAAAGGGTAGTTCACCTGGAGCAACAAATGAACATAGAATTATGAAATTCAGCCCTAGGTTAAAAAAAGAAAAAAACTGGGCGCCTGGGTGGCTCAGTGGGTTAAAGCCTCTGCTTTCAGCTCACGTCATGATCTCAGCGTCCTGGGATCGAGGCCCGCATCGGGCTCTCTGCTCAGCAGGGAGCCTGCTTCCTCCTCTCCCTGTCTCTCTGCCTGCCTCTCTGCCTACTTGTAATCTCTCTCTCTGTGTGTCAAATAAATAAATAAAATCTTAAAAAAAAAAAACAGACTTTCTTCAATGCCTCTTTATTTCACTTTGAATATCCCCGTTTACTTCCACTGACTTACTTATTCATTCAACAAGCATTTATTGAATGCCTGCTAGACACAGGAAGGCACTCTGAGGGAAAGTCAGAGATTTGAAAGGGAAGCTCCCTTCCCTTGATTTTATAGCCTAGTGGGAATGACAGAAATATGAAAACAGTAATGTCAGAAGAAGGCATAATTGACCAAAATACCAACTGAAATATAAACGGTGTTCTGGCAGCTTCGGGTAATAAATAGCCCCTCACCAGTAGTTGCTCAGCCCCTGTACATTACCCACTTCTTCCCAAGGGTTCTGGGTCTCCTGCTCTGACCTGTTCCTCCCCAAAGCAACTTACCCCAGGACTGTACTTTCTGCCAGGGTTAGTCAGATAAATTAATGCCAATCAAGGTATGAATGCCTGAGTCTCGCTTCATCTAGGATTCTTCCAGAGGACTTAATTCATGGAAATAGGTAGATAAAAGCTTTGATCACCTCATAGTTACATCACAGGAGGGAGGAGAAAGAGCAGGGTGTTTGGGAATTGAAGGGTTTCTTGCCAGCCCTGAAATTGCACCGTTGAGGGGGCTGCCCCCCATGCAGTCAATCAGATGATGAGAATGACCTCACCTCTCAGAGGAAAGCTCTGGGTAAAGGCCAACTCACTAGAACAGCCTTTGAATTTAATGCTGTTATTGCACAAATATTATTAAATCAACTCCAGCTAAAAACCAGAACATTTTCATTTGTCATTAGATTGAGCTGATTCTATAATGTGACTCATTAATCTTTTCCACTGAACTAATCTTAGGTTGCAAAATAATTCCATCTCCTGGATATCAGTCCAATCTTCAGGCTGTAACTCGATTTCCAAAGACTTCCTTAATTGTGATGAACTCTTTCCTTGCTGACGTCACCTACTACAAAAGCAGCAGAATCAATGCAAAATAATTCTTTGGACATAGGGAGTTTCTGAAAATAGCATAAAGGTCAAGGGCATTTGTTGAACATGTAATGCATGCCAGCTATGTTCACATCTGTCATTTCATTTAGTTCATTTAACTGCCTGCTGAGATGGGCATTAGATCTCTACTGTAGAGCTACAAAAAACAGGATTCGGAGAGGTTAAATGACTTGCCCAAGGTCACACCGCTAGTAAGTGGTGAAGCGAGGGTTTAAACTCAGGTCTGTCTGACATCAGAGCTTCTATACTTTCCTTTACATTCCATTCCACATGCAATTTGGGGCAGGGAGGACTCAACTATTCATCATTTTTACTGCAGATGGAACAGGAATAAATGACTTAGGTTTCAAAAGTTGGAAAACTCTTCCTAAATAATAATGCCTGAGAGACATGGGGATATGTAACCACAGGAGACTTTGAGATAAGCATTAGATTGGAATGGACAACAGACTGGAGGTCCTGTCTGAAAGCAGAGGTTGACTTAGAACAGCATGCTTCTCAAGATCATGTCTGATACTCACCTTTCTATCTCTTCCTACTACTGTGCGACTCTTTAAAATCATCAAGGTGATACTCTCTGAAATTACGTCTTGTGTTCTCAGCGGCTCAGATAAATTCATACCAGAGAAGTCATAATGAGTGTCATCCACAACAGGTCCTACAGGCTTGGGCAGCCAAGAGCACCAAACCTCTTCATCCTTTTGAAGTAAAGAGAAAGGCAAATACAGGGAAGGTAGTTGCCAAAAGCTCACTACTGGGAGAGAAGAAGAGTGGCATCCTCTCCAACAGCTTCCTGCCACTCCTAATCAAAAAAAGAAAAGAAAAGGGAAGAAAAAGAGGGGCCAAGAAATAATCTAGGCTTTTTTGGTCTACAGCTACAGTTTTTTCCATGTTCCATCCATTCCTGCCTTGACACTTATTCTATTAGTTTGAGCATCAAATTATCAATATGATTTATATAGTATTTTATTATACATTTAGTCACATGCTATAATAATTCCTTAGATTTAAACAATGTATCACTTTCACCACTAAGAGAAAACAATAAGGTTTAGTAGCAAAAGCCATATGCCCAAAACCACAATTTGTCTCTTTCCTTGCAAGTATGAGCAGATGGACACAAGCCTACCAGGATGATTCAAACTTTAATGCATGATTCTGAATCATTTCCTTTGATGAGCAGAAGGAGTTCGAGCTTGAACCTAAACTGTAGTCATCCTAGGATTCAACCTTCTGGTCATATCTGGAAGGCCCCAGTCTTGGGACACCAAGACTGAAGGTGCTGATACACGAGCTTGGTTCAAAGTCAAGGCCCCATACACAGTTGGACAATTGGAGAAGAAGGAGATGTTGGGCACAGTGTAGTCATTTAGCACATCCAGCTATCCAATCCCATGCAGACAAGTGTTTGTTGAGAGCCCAACACAGCTCTCCTCTGACCAGGTAAGAATTCAAGAATTATTTATTCCAGTAGCCTTTCAACATGAACTACGTCAAATTAAACAGTTAATTGTGCTTGGTTGCCCCTTTATTGAAAAATAACTTTGCAACCAAAGGGTAGAAGCTCTGCTCTTTTCAAAGCTAATTGTTTCAAACATTCTTGGTCCAAACACCATATTCTTCTTCAAAAGACCTCATGGATCATCTGCCTTCCTTTTGCCATTCTTGAAAAGTCACCAAAATAAATGGTGCAACATTTGGTGTGTGCATCTTCATCTTCATTTCTCATCGACATTTTCAGGCAGAATGCATCGAAGCAGATCTCATTATCTTTTCATCAAACTCTCCTCCTCCCTCTGCAGCTCCTACCACAGTAAGTGACCTTCCTATACATCAATAACCAATTAAAAAGCTAATTCCATGTGGAATATCTACACACCCTCTAATGAATAAAAAATATAGCTATAAATTCTGTGAGAATATAGGAAAACCTAATATTATAAAGATGAAATTCTTTCAAAAATTGATCTACCATGTCAATGATGTTCTGATCACAATTTAAGTAGGTTTTTGATGAAATGCAACAAGCTGATTCCAAAGTTTCAAGGGAAGGGAAAACGTGGAAGAATAACCAAGAAAATTTTGGGAAAAGGAAAATGAGGGAAGACTTGCCCTACTAGCAAAACTATACTCTAAAGCTACAGCTCTTAAAGCCCTGTGATAAAGGCACAAGAAAAAAACAAATAGAATTCAGACATAGGTCCACACATATGGATGGGGAGACACTTTGGATTAATTGGGAAATGATGGACCAAATCTTAAATAATATTGTTACAACTGGCTTTGCTTTTTTTTAAAAGATCAATAATATATATGTGATTATTTGCCCAATTTATACAAATCAATAATTCCAGATAGAATTAGGATCTAATTCTGAAAACATAAAACTACAACGTGGATAGAACTTGAGAACGTTATGTTAAATGAAAGAAGCCAGTCACAGAAGACCACATAGAACATGACTCCATTTATACATGTCCAGAATAGATAACACTACAGAATCAAAAAATAAGTTAATGGTTGCCTCAGGTAGGAGGACAAAGAAGTATAGAGGGGTAATGGAGAGTGACTACAAATGGATTATGGGGTTTCTTTTTGGGTTGATGAAAATGTTCTAAAACTGGTTGTGGTAATGGATACACAATTCTGTGAGTATGCTGAGAACTACTGAATAGTATATATTTTTTAAAGTTTTTATTTAAGTAATCTCTACACCCAACATGGGGCTCAAACTCACAACCCCAACATCAGGAGTCACGTGTTCTTCTGACTGAGCAAACCAGGCACCCCCGAATGGTATACCTTAAATAGGAGAATTTATAGTATGTGACTTATATCTAAGCTAGTAAAAATATAAATGTATAAAGTTAAAAATATATATATATAAATTATAAATATATAAAGTTAAAAAAATATAAAGTTAAAAATTCAAGGAAAATATAGGAAAATGTGCTTATTATTTTGTACTAGATAATGCATTCACACACACACACACACACACACACACACACACACACACACACACACACAGATACACACTACACAAGAAAAGACCATATAGGGCGCCTGGGTGGCTCAGTGGGTTAATGCCTCTGCTTTCGGCTCAGGTCATGATCCCAGGGTCCTGGGATCGAGGCCCGCATTGGGCTCCCTGCTCAGCAGGGAGCCTGCTTCCCCCTCTCTCTCCCTGCCTGCCTCTCTGCCTACTTGTAATCTCTCTCCCTCTGTGAAATAAATAAAAATAAAATCTTTAAAAAAAAAAAAGAAAGAAAAGACCATATAAACAAAGTTAAAAATCAAAGTATAAACTAGAAAAAATATTTGCAATGTATATAAAAGAAGAGGAATTGCTATATGGACACACTCATCTTCAGCGTATATAAAAATACATATAAAACAAGCTACGGTCAATAAGGAACCCAATAGAAAATTAATAATAGCTGTGGATGAAACATTGAAGTTTAAAGATCATTTGATTTCATTAATTATAATATTTAAAATAGCATTTTTTCACCAATCAAATTGGCAAAAATTATTTTAGACTGATACCATCCTACTGGCAAAAGTGTGGGGAGATGACTATTTTCATATATTATTGTAGAAGTAGGGATTTGTAAAACTCATTGGAGGGTTACTTTGCAACATTTTATTAAAACTGTATTTGTGCATACTATTTGCTCTGTAACTCCACTCTCATCTGTTTTAGAGACATAGTCATTCATGTACATAACAATCATGTATTAAGATTTTAACTGGCATCTTACAAAAATGAAAATTTTAGAAATGTTTCATATTTTGAAAAAAGTTTCATAATTTGAAACATGGTTAAATCATAGTATGTCTACATACAGTAGCTCCATTTACTGATGTAGGAACTAATAGCAGTAGTTTTTGAGGGGATTGGTGTTGTGAATAGTTTTGCTGTATCTGTATAGATTTTTTACCAAAAAATTATGTATTATTTATATAATTAAAAATAAATGAAGGGCGCCTGGGTGACTCAGTGGGTTAAAGCCTCTGCCTTCGGCTCAGGTCATGATCTCAGGGTCCTGGGATCGAGGCCTGCATCGGGCTCCCTGCTCGGCAGGGTGCTCTGTGTCAAATAAATAAATAAAATTAAAAAAAAAATGAAAACAAGAATGTGTGCTATGTCAGGGAGGAACACTTTGAGAAAATAATCAAAACCACAGTTTGTATTTGTCTCAAGTATAGATGACCAACTTTTTCAAAGTGGATAAGTTTAATTAGAATAAGAGTGTTTAAAGGCTTTCCAAAGGCGGCAGCGCCGTATCACGTTCACCCAGCCTTCTCAATAAAAGTAAAGGGCGAGAACTTTGGAGTTTTTTTGGTTAAATCCTGTTTATAAGTATGGCTCACCTGAATAAAAGGAGATTCATTAAGACTAAAAAAAAAAAAAAAAAAGAATAAGAGTGTTTAAGGATCCTGTTATCCCACTTTTTGGAACTTACCTTGTAGAGAAAAATGAAAGTGTATTAAAAAAACTGGACAAAAAAAAAAAAAGAAACCACACTGATAAGGATTTCCATTCCAGAATTTTTAGTTAGAAAAATGGACACAAATTGAGTCTACATGTAAGGAAATGGTTATATAAACTATATTAAATACATTAAATAAAATGCACTATACCCATTTAAAAAAATGATAGAGATCTTTATTTTTGACTTGGAAAAATCTTACAACATACAGTTAAGTGAATAAATAATGGAATAGTATGTATAGTTTGATCCATTTACCTAAAAAAATGATTTTCATGTCTTCATGAATTTACATACCTAGACAGGTATCTGATTGGTTGTCTAATGAAATGTTGATATGATAACTGAAATTATAAAAACCATTTATTTGAACTTTCACTTAAAACTTAATATACATTGAAACAATGTTAAGTAATGTGAAATCATTATTCCACTTGATATTCATTACCCTGTAAATTGAAAACTATTATTATCTCCATTTTTAGTTAAAAATGAGGGTAAAAAAATTTAGACAAGACCCCCCCAACTAGTAAGTGATGGGACTGAAATGTATCCTTCTGACACTGAGACTCTTGCTTTTACCACTAGCTACTCTACTTCTCTGTTCCACACATTTCTTCCTGGTATTTAACAAGTACTTTATGAATTGGTGATTACTGTGTTATTTCTCAGTCTAACAGTTAGCAGACATTAAGAATGTGTTCAGGGGTCCACTTAAAAATTCAAATTGCAACTTAACATAATCCTTACAACTGTTTTGTCCATCCACCCTGGACCTGTTGGATAAATGCATAGCAAGTTGGCTGGAGTTTGCACAGCTAGCATGGATCCTATGAATATAATAATAGCTGGATTTTACTAAAATATCGCATTTAAAAGCTCAACTAATTAGACATTTAATCCAAATGGTTTCTCAAAAGTTCAAAATGAATTGAAATTCTCTCCTCCACCTTCCCCCAAGAAGAATGGTGGGTAAATATCTGAGGTTAGGAACAAATGTATGGAGAGATAGAATAATAGAAAATACTAATATACAGAGAGATGGAATAATAAAGTGAATGTTGCTGGAAGGACTAAGAGGTTCATTTGGACTAAAGCACTAAGTGGACAGATGTTATCCTGGAAAGAGAAGTTGAACTTCATATGCATGCATTCGTAACAGAGTAAAGGTATTTCTTTCTTTTGTGCCTATCTGATCCCAGGGTAAGAAAAAGCTGTTCATAGAAGAGATATCTTTGGAGGCCATGGGGTATCTGTCCCCATGGGTATCTGTCCTCCCCTCAGGGTCAGTGAGCAACCATTCTGAGTCACAGTGGGTGGTTACCCAGGGAAGCCTGTAACTTGCACCCTGCTTGAAAGACAAACTCAGGCCAAGGTATAAAAAGCCCATAAGGAAATATAGAATATTAGGAAAAACAATTATTTGATATTATTTTGTAATAAACACACATTTAAATACAGTAAGTATTTTTTTTAAAGATTTTGTTTATTTACTTGACAGAGAGAGACACTGAGAGAGGGAACACAAGCAGAAGGAATGGAAGAGGGAGAAGCAGGTTCCCCATGGAGCAGGGAGCCTGATGCAGGGCTTGATCCCAGGACCCTGGGATCATGACCTGAGCTGAAGGCAGATGCTTAACAACTGAGCCACCCAGGTGCCCCTACATTAAGTATATTTTAAAATAAATATAATAAGACCAAAAAAAAAACCACACAAAACCCCACCACATTTAAACAGAAGAGAAGGGAACTAATATAAACTGAGCACCAACTATGTACCAGATACTTTATGATCCCTGAATATTCTCATCAACACTGTGAAGTGTCACTAACCTCATCTTGCAGACAAGGAAACTGCAGTCCAGGTAAGTGACTCACACAAAGTGAAAAAGGGAGGAGACAGAGCTAGAACTCCAACCCAGGCCCATCTGGCTCTAGAATCCATTCTTTGTTCATGCTCTGGCCTCATCTCCCCAGATCAGGCCTGATTTTCCTGATGAACAGACATGTTTAATGTGTATTAGTGTAGTTGCAGTAGGTACCAGTGTACACAGCATTTTGTTTCCATTTGTCCTTTACAACAATATGAAAAATCAAATGCAATGATTTCTCATAACCTGGCCTGCTTTTCTGCAATAAAATTTTTATAAGGAACAAAAGCAACCTCATAAGGAAATACCTGGAAGTGAGTCATTACTGAAACAACGTATGCCCTGAAGACTGTATGTTAGGGTGCTGGGTGGTACCTGCATTCTCCCGCAGAGTAGGAGTAAGGCCCTCAAAACTCTCCTTGAAAAGCCCCAGGTGCTGAGATTGTTCTAAGGCAGTGACACACACACACGCGCGCGCGCACACACACACACACACGCACACAAGCCTCCTGTCTAATAATTTGTTTTAACACTCACAACCACCCTGAAAAATAGTGTCATTATCTGATTTTTAAAAATGGGGAAAGGGAGGTTAGGAGAGACAGGGCAGCCCAAGGTCTAATATCAGAATTCTTCTTACTTAATAGCTAGAGAGACAAAGCACCTATCTCAATTTGGGGGCACCCTATGACATCTGTAATGCATATGCTGATGAACGCACCATGAGTAGGGTCTGACAGGTGGAGGATAATCCTTGATTGGATTTGCTTTGCAAGTAAGAGTGTGTGTCTGTTGGCTTGGTGGGAAGGCAGACGGCAGGAAGAGTGGATGTGGATGGTGTGAGTTGAGTCTGTCATTTTCCAAATGGTTGTTGCCAAGAAGAGAAAAATAGCTGATGAAAATCATGTGTCTCAAGTAAGGAGACTGGGAAATACTTCTTTTGTTTTAATGACATTATTGTTTGTCTTACTTGCAATGGAAAAATCTGTTTTTCAAAAAGAATGTAATACCAAGAGGCACTATGTAATAAACCACATTGTTTAGTTATGTAGCTCACAAGGTCAGTAAAAGAAAAAAGAAACAAGATTCACAATGTCTTAGTTAACAACAAAAGTTATTCAAAGGCACAGCATCATAAGAAGATACTGCCATCCATGATGCTATGTAGAGCCAGCAATTTCAGAGAAAAAAAATTCATTAAATTAAAATTCATTAAGACTAGCAAAACAGTGACTGACTGGGTGGCTCAGTCAGTTAAGCATCTGCCTTTGGCTCAGGTCATGATCCCAGGGTTCCAGGATCCAGCCCCACACGAAGCTCCCCATTCAGTGGAGAGTCTGCTTCTCCCTCCCCCTCTGTGCTTTGTCTCTCAAATAAATAAATACAATCTTTAAAAATAATAGTAAAAAATAATGATAAGCTATTTTTAAAAAGACTAGCAAAACAATGAGAGAAAAGGAGAAAGGCTTCAAAATATTAACACTGAGAGCTCCCTGCAAATGACCCAGGTGAAAATGACCCCACAGTGACTGTCAAAGTTCACAAGCCCCAAGCACATTTGCAGAGATTCTAATCAGAGTTTTAGTTCCCTCCTCTTGATCATGAGCAGACAAACAAGGGCATACATATGGGGAAACCCTCAAAGGTGGAAGATAAATATCAGAGCAAACAGAAAAGAGTGACTTAGAGAAAGCTGAAACAATCCGAGAAGAGGAATGCTTTAGCAACAAAACTGCAACTAGTATCCTCAGAAGCACAAGAAAAGATACGCATTCTGCATTCCTGAAGTGAGAACACAATCCTATAAAAGGAGACTTCAGAGAACAAAAAGCATTCTTGAACATTAAGAACATGGCAACAGAAATTAAAAAAAAAAAACCAATGAGTTAGAAAACATAGAAACTGGGGTAAAAGATAAACAGAAGGACAACTAAGGACATAAGGCAATTAGGAAACAATTCCAATATCAGAATTACCCGATTACCAGAAAGAACGGAGAAAACAGAGGAGAGGAAATTAGAAGCAAAATTTCTAGAACTAAAGACATCAGTTTCCAGACTGAGAGGCCCACTAAGCACTGAGCATGGGGGCAGAAATAGAGAGGCCCTAAGGCACATCAGTTCAGAACACTGTGGACCAAGAAAAGCCTCTCCATGGGCTTGGTACTCCCCAACGCCAACCCCAGAAGACAGTGGAGCAAGGCCTTCAAAATTCTGAAGGAAAATAACTTCCCACTTAGAATTCAGTACACAGCCATAAATTATAGATGAGGTGAAATTTGAACAGTTTTATAAATGTAAGCTCTCAAAAAATGTATCTCAGGAAAAAATTGAAGATGCCCTCACCAGAGGGAGGGAGTACCTGAAGGAAGAATACATAAGTTACAAGGAAGAGTCACTTCAAAACAGGAGAGAGAAAAAGGACAATTTTCAAGATGGTAGAGAGATTTCTAGTGATAACTGGGGACAAGGGTAAGGAATGAATGAAATAGTATGATTGATTGGAGAGATTGGGATGGCAAAGACTGCTACTAAAACACCTACTAGATGAAACTACTAGAAAATGTTCTCCAATAAAAAATTAGAGAGGGGAAAAAATAGAGCAAGATAGGAGTTCAGAAAGCCCACCCAGACCTGGAATGGGTACAAAGGTAATCCAGAGATGACCATAGTCCAGCCAGATGGGAGGCACGAAGGGGCAGTGTCTCAAAAACCACAGACAGGAATGGGTAGTTACTGTCTGTGTTGTGATTGACCTTTGTTTGTGGAGTGTCACTGCAAGGCCATTAGGAGAAATGGAAATAATTAAAAATAGATACAAAGAAAATTCATGAGGCAAAGGACAGATGAGCATTATTAACTTTTTGAAAAATATAAAGTAAGGAAGGAAAAATAACCATGGCCTGTGACCATGCTCAGTTATAAAGAATATGAGAATAATCCTAATACTAATTTCACCAAAATTATAATACAATTTTATAGGGAAGTCGAGAAAGGAGAAGCAAAATGGCAGCAGCATAAAGAGCAACCTCTGTCTTCCATGATAGGAATTCAATAGAGAATGTCTGAAGTTGACAATTAAAGAAATATCAGTATATGCATCATTTTTAGAACTTGGGAAAGTTGTAAAGGCCAGGAGGAGCTTTAAAAGAGTTGAGAGCTACTGCCTTTGTGGCGCGGGACTAGGGATATGAGAAGGGGCAAGTCAGGAAAGTAAATTTTGTAATAGCTCTTTTATGACCGTTCAACTTTTTAAACTATATCCCTGTGAATGACTGATTTTAAATTAAACAATTAAAAATTAAACACACACACACACAAATGTTGGACTTCCAACATAAACAGGTGGCCCCTCAGGTGACTGATTTTGAATATTAAAAAGAGGCGTGATATTTGAATGTGTCTCCTGGCTGGGGAGAGGTGTAAAACAGATTACATCAGGAATAGCCCCTCTGTTTTCCCCTTACTACTTTCACTTGACTTCAGTAGTGCTTTTACAAAACATTTTTTGTTGTTTGAGTAGTCAGGGATCAAATCTTCTCCAGGATCCCGAATTTCATGCACAGGCATAACAGAATCTGCTACACGCACACGCACGTAATTTCTCTGAAACATGATAGTACAGGTGCCGATCAGCCTTTCCCGGGAAATACGAATAGGATACTCCTCACTGTATACGTAACCCTCACTGCCTTGAATCTTCCAAGTGCCTTGGAGTTGTGCAGCAGTTCGGAGTTTTCAAATGATTTTCTCGTGTTTTTATGTAGCCCTGCCACCGTCCTGAAATGTAGGAAGGACAGAAGCTCAGAGAATTTGAGTGACTTCCCTAAGGACCCTCAGCGGGTAACAGCCATGTGGTGAGTAGAAGCATCAGCTTGTGACTCTCTCTACCTATCATACTGTGCAGCAGTCTTGTTTTCAAATTTCATCAAGTCTCTATTTGTTTAATACCTCCAGTTGCTTGCAGCCGAATGACCAGATGGCGGGAAAAAGAAAGAGTGTGTATGTGAATTTCCTTCTTGAAAGCCCAGCCGCTCCCCCCCAGAGCCAGCCTTAGAAAAAACTGCCCTCTGCCCAGAAGATTCGCCCCAGATCCTGGCTCGCAAATCACACAAACTTGAGGTTTGGAAATGCCCCTGTGAAATAGAGAAATCCTTAAACAGGGTTGGGTTGGCAGCCCCCTAAACATAAGCCTGAGATACTGTACAACGTTTATGGAGGAAGCAAGAGGCACCCATTTATCCTAATTCCAAATTGTTCCCAGGGTTAACCTTGGCCATCCAAGCCAGAATTATTATAAAAGATTCCTTTAGCAGAAATGCCATAAGGTGCCAACCAACCCACATTTAGTCTACCAGTGAATATATGGAGGGATTGGAAAAGACAAGCGATACACAGAAATCCCACTGAACTCAGGTCACTAAGAAATATTTAGGATAAACTGGCATTAAAATCCTAACAGTTATTCGTGCATCAATTTAAAGCCAGTTGGACGTTTCCTCTTGTCAGGGACAAGATTTTCTCTCTATTTTTAGCAAAAATTGCAAGCTGGGCACGTGCAGCCTTTGCTATACAGAATCCGAAACAGGGTTTCTTGTGGCTCCGCAACGTGGGGGAGCAGGACGAGGCTCAGGGAAGGGCAGAACCACACAGGCTGTGATTATCACTTGGAGATACAGTAACCAAACAACGGGGCCAACTCCACTCTGGCGTCTGAGCTGGTTATTAACACTCTACTTTTTTTGACATTATTAATGAGTATTACACATACATTGAAATTTACAGCCTATTAGAATCCATTTGTGCGAGCACTGTATATAATGAGTAGCAAACTCTATGCAGATTTAAATATAGAGTAAAGGATAATTGTCAGAGATCTCAATCAGGGTTTTCTGCTATTCTTCACATATTTTAAAGGCATAACACACAGAGGTTACATAACTGCCTTTACGGAAAACCCTGCATTCAGAGTTGTTTTGGAGGCCTGTTTGCAGCTGAGTGTTTACTAAATCAAGCACTAAAAACTAGATTTACACTGGTTGTTCGAAGCTGAATGCCAGCTGCAGCTGCCATTAGAGCAATTCAATTTCTTTTTTATAAAGCACAAGTAAGGCTCAATTTACTAAAGTTTTATTTCCTTTTTATGCATCCCATATGCTAGGGGAAAAAATTAAGTTTATGAGATTAAAAATGAGTTTTATGCTAAATGTTTACAAAGTTTCAGCTGGTTGCGTTTGCAAGCCCTCAAACCCACTAAGTTCAGCTTCTGATTTTTATTCGTTTCCATTCTAACAAAAGAAGGTCTTTGTATTTGCAAAAGGGAATGGCCCAGATCCCCTCCTCTGTCCCCATCTAGCTCTAGCACCCTCTTTCACATCATACAATTTTGTAAGAGTTGAGGTAGACAGATAAGTTCCTTCAGGATGTCAAAATCTTCAGAAGGAAAGCTCTTGTATGGACTCAATTGCTTTTTAAATGGTTCTTTTTTCCTCCTCCATTCCCTATGTCTTGATTTAGCTAGTCTGGTGATGTTTTTCATTTCTGTGATCATCTCTAAAAAAGCAATGTAGATTTTACTTGATGGAAAGAAACATCTAGATAACTAACAGCTGCTGAATCTGGAAAAGACTGCTTTTCATCACCTAATTACAAACTACAGTAGATTAGAAAAGTTGAATGTTGTGTTTCCTTGCTCCAAAATTATTGGGCACAATGAATAATTTTTTAACTGTACGTATGTAATTCAGACAAACCCAGTATATCCATTATGAATAGGTTTCACAATGTAAGTTCTTCCTCCCTTTGAAATACGTTGACCTTTGTTAGGATTTTTTAAAAAATTATTCTAGTTCTGATCAAGCTATCAGAGAACCTGTCATCTTAGGAACATTCATTGAAAGAGATGGGGTAGAGAAGTTAACAAAGAGAGAGAGAGAGAGAAAGTCTTCTAATATAAGGTCAGAGAATCCATCCAAATGACCAATGGAACGAGTTCATTTATATTCTCTGACTCATCCTGCCTCTACTTAACTATTAAAAGGTTGAGTTTTAAGCCTTCCTAGTAGCAGAAAAGCAATGTAAAGGGTCTTTACATTATGAGATTGGAAAAGCAAAGAGAAAACAATATGTAAACTTTGCAGTAGATGACAGATGGATAGGGTCCTATGAGAATGAGTAGTTAATGGTTGTTAGGGGAATTGAGCTGTGTCCAAGCATGTCACAGTGTTCTAAGGAGGGTTCTCTGCCGGAAGAAGCTCACAGACAGCTCTAGCACTAAGATTCCTGAACAAAGAATAAGAATGGAGGTCATCTTCCAGGCATTGCCCTACACGGTGGAAGAGTTGACATGGACCAGTTTAAGCCAGAAATACTAGCTAGAGTTCAGTAGATTGGAATTCCCTTGGCATATGAACCAAATTACCCCACCCAACAGGCAACTGTTGGAAAACAGGATGGTTTATACCAAAAACAAACAAACAAACAAAAACCAAGAAGAATGCCAATCATATGGATATGAAAAGTCACCAGAAGGAAAGCTGAAGGATGCCTATAGATCATGGGTCAGTTTTATTGGTTCGCAGCCAATAGAAGCAAAAAAGTACAACAGAGATGCCCATGGGCACTTCTGAAGTGCTTCTAGCTGCAAAGGAGAGCACAGGGGCCCTGCCAGGAGAGAGAGGGACTTAAAAGCTGGGATTGCCCCAATTGTACAGGAGGGGGCTTAGAGAATAGATTACTTTTTGTTGGCATGTTAACCTTCCAACACACTGTTTTAATTGTACCCCTCCAAACCATTATAGCTTAGAAAATGGGAGTCACACTGATGAATCATTAACCATACTCTTCAGGGAGCCTAGGTAGCTCACCGTCAGTCAATGGGGTGTCTGCCTTTGGCTCAGGTCATGATCCCGGGGTCCTGGGATTGAGCCCCACATTGGGCTCCCTGCTCAGTAGGGAGCTTCTTCTGACCTTTCCCCTGCTCTTGCTCTTCTTTTTTCTTTCTTTCTTTCTTTCTTTCTTTCTTTCTTTCTTTCTTTCTTTCTTTCTTTCTCTCTCTCTCTCTCTCTCAAATAAATAAATAAAATCTTTAAAAAAAATACTCTTGATTTTGGGCTCTTTACCCAACAGTTAGGGAGACAAGGCTCATGTTTGCAAAACATCTAGAAAAGACTTAATCAGTGAGGGGCATCCACAGGTCAGCAGAAACTTGGGAAGACAGAGGGACTATGTACATGGGCATGGTCAGATAAATTTTTACAGAAGAGATGAGCCTTGAAGGATGTATAACATTTGGATAAAAGACCAAAGAAGGCATTTCAGGCCTCGGGAAGGATATGAGCCATAGCATTTACTGCAAATATGAGAGTGGTATGTTTATAGAAGAGGGGACAGGAACGAGGAGGCAAATTGGAGTGAAAGGCTAGGAGATTTGCAGAACAGAACAGTTGAAAGAGGGATTAGACTCAGGATTTGGAGGACCGTTGATAATAGAATGAGAAGCAGTGACAAGCCTGGAGTGAATCTTGGCTCCTCCACTTTTTGGCTATGCACTGTCAATTGGGGGAATATTGCTTTACATCTCGAGGCCTGAGTACCTTCATCTGTGAAGTCAGGATGATAACTGGAATGGTGCCAGGCTTAGTGTATGTGCTGCATAAGTGTTTTCTATTATTATTGTTCTCATGAGAACTCACATGGGAAATATTGATTACAAACTAAGGCCTGTTCACTTTGAGCCTAATGGTGGCAGTGGAATCCTTAAATGGAAATTTTCAGGAAGCACTTGGAAATAAATACATTTGGGCAAGAGGAAATGACTAAGGTAAAGATAGATATATAAAGTAGCCAGTATGAAAGGAAAAGGTGAAACTTTAAAAACAGATGACCTTGATCTTTCCAAAGGGAAGAACCCATGGAAAGAGAAGTAATGCTCTAAAAGTACCCATTGGACAAGCCCACGGAGAGTGGATAGGAGGAAGATGAGAGATGAAAAAAAAGAAAAAGAGGGCGCCTGAGTGGCTCAGTGGGTTAATGCCTCTGCTTTCGGCTCAGGTCATGATCTCAGGGTCCTGGGATCGAGGCCCGCATTGGGCTCCCTGCTCAGCGGGGAGCCTGCTTCCCCCTCTCTCTCTCTGCCTGCCTCTCTGCCTCCTTGTGATCTCTCTCCCTCTGTGAAATAAATAAATAAAATCTTAAAAAA
>LNAC01000368.1:151910-223560 GCA_002007465.1 Ailurus styani | reverse complement strand
CAGGGTGGGGGGTCGTGGGGGGTAGGGAGGGAAAAATAATGAAACAAGATGGGATGGGGAAGGACACAAACCATAAGAGACTCCTGATCTCACAAAACAAACTGAGGGTTACTGGGAGGTGGGAGGGTTGGGATAGGGTGGATGGGTTATGGACATTGGGGAGGGTTTGTGCTTTGGTGAGTGCTGTGAAAGATGTATGCCTGATGATTCACAGACCTGTACTCCTTGGGCAAAGAATAAAAATAAAATTTAAAAAAAAAATAAATAAAGCTCATGCATGCAAAAAAAAAAAAGTTAAGAGGCTGTTATAATAAGCCCCACAAGAAATAATAAGGGTCTTGACTAAGGACATAATGGTGGAGGTGGAAAGAAAGAAAAGCATTTGAGGAATAATAAAGAGATGGTGTGGAAAATCATACATACAGTAAGATATAGGGGTCAAAAACTGAAAGAATCACCAAGGATTCATATGTTTCTGGCTTACGTGCCCAGGTAGATGGTAATACCACTTTCTGCCCCAGGGAATATGAAGAATTCAGGAAGAGTTTTACTTGTTAGGTGCATTGCTTTGGACATTTCCATAGAATTAAGAAGAAATGTCCAATACACAATTAAATACAGATCTTGAGTTCAAGAAAGAATTCAATAGTAGAGATACAAACTTAGGAGCCATTAGCAAGCACCTTGGTGGAGGCTAAAATCATCAAAGTAAAGTTCATTCAAAGAGCCCATGAAGAATGAGAAGTGGGTGGGAAATCCAGACCAGATTGAACAAGAGCAGACTCTAGCTGTAGCTGATGTCTACTGCTCTACATTAAACATGCACCCAAAACAAAGGAAAGTCCTATTCCTCATATTCTCTGAATGGGCTCACTCACTGTTCTAGAGTTCATTCGGGGATTTGTGTTATTTCACGAACACTACATTTTCAAATTTGAATTTGTTTAGGGAGGTAAGAGTGGGGGTTTCAGTGAGGATGCAGATGCATAAGTCACCTGAGACCAAATGTGGCTGCATGGGACCTACAGTTTTAGGAAAGGGGATATCGGGCCATTTTACTCAGTGGGGCTGTGGGCATAACAGGCACCAATACTGATATAGCTAGTCTCAATCCCAATGCAGAACTAGTATTAGGTACCCTGGTACTTCCCACTTGTAAAAGTTAGTCATCATCACAATGTATTGGTAGAAATGTCAATGGTGAAAAAGAAATTGAGGAAACATACAGTCTGTAATGAGCATTTCAGGATTGATGAAAATTCCATATGCTCCAGCAATCCTTTGAACACCCATATGGGCATACCTTATGTTAGTGTCTTCTGTATATTGCATGAGGTGACTGACCTTGTGTTGGTCAACGCCAGTCTGGGAGGGCTCTTCTGGTCATTATCTATCTGATTCTCAGGGCTCTGGAACCTGGTCTTCTCCCTCACCTTTTGGCACATCTATTCAGTGAAATACTTGAACAAATCACTTGTCAGTGTGTAGGTGGCATCTACTCCGAATTAATCAGAGCTCTCCGGGTTGCAAGTGACAGAAACCCAGGTCAAACTAAATGAAGTTCAGACCCGGTTCAGATACCCTTCCTGTCCTGTGTCTCCATAACTTGACTTCTATCTCTCCTCTCTCAGGCTTATTTCCTCCACAGAGCAACAAGAAGTACCATAAATCCTCCAGGTTTCCCCCCAGAGATTATGTCAGACTCATTCTCGCTGGTCCCAGGTTCAACATGCCTGAGGAAATTCTCTGGTTGGCCCAGCCTATGCCACATGTCTACCCCATGACCATACATTCTGTCCAGAAAGATGGCATTCCCAGAAGGAAGGGCAAAGAAGAGACATTCCCCAGATGCTTACAGCAGAATCCTCCCTCTGGTACCTCATTCCCCCCACCAGATCTGCCTGGGTGCCTTACATATCAGAGAAGCTGCTCTTCCTTTAGAACCAATTTCATTTTTATTCTGCTCAGTCACTCCTTAATCGTCTTGCCGCCTTTCAGGCTGACCCTCTTCACTCCTCTATACGTCTATAGATCCCTTTGCTTCTAGGAACCACTCATGAAACCTATCTGTTTTCTGATCACCTAACGCCAGCCAAATGAGATGGGGGGAGACGAGAGTTTACATAAAGCCGGATCATCCAAAAGAGGGAATATTTGCCCTGACGGTTTCATATTATGACTTTGCAATCCTACTAAGTAGGGAGCTCAGTGAATTCAAAGAGGACAAATCTATCATTCTTTTGTGGTAATTCTGATTTTTAAACACGCACACACACACACACACACACACACACACATACACGCACACTCACACTCTTTAGAGACATATGGCAATTTAAGAAAGCAGGAAACCAAAGAACTGATATTCTTGGAACAATAAATAAAAAGCTCCTTAAAAGTTAACAAGGCAAAGATGAATGTGGATTCTAACACGTGAAGTTAATAAGTATTTTGTGATTTGGCTCTGCTGGAAGTTTTTGCACCAGAACAGAGCCAACGTAGAAACTTAGTTTGAGTTACGATTCACAGTTAAAGAAATCTAAAATTTGTCACCATGTAATCTAGGTATGGAGTATTTCTAGTGGACCACAAAGCAGACTAGTAATTAACTCTTGCTCTTTGAATGGAAGATGATGTGAGACTGATGATATGCCAGAAGACAGATTTGGAAAACAGGGCTATATCAAAGACCATTTATCGAAGGTTACATTTAAATGCAACAAGTTCTAAAATGTGCTAGTCATTTTAGTTCGTTAAATGTTTGATAGCTATTTCTTTGTTATACACATTGAAAACTTCCCCTTCATTAGTTATTTCATATAACTTATTTTCTTGGCTATGTTTTTCTTTACTAGAAGAAACAAACTAAGCAAAGAGTTACACTTTAATAATTTGTTTATTTAATTTATAAATTAATAATAAATACATTTGTTAACAAATATGGATGCTAAATTGGTAGATTGAATATTGTAAAATAATTATAAACACAACACTTCGCTTACTTTTAAATTATAAATTTATCTCTATTAGTAAATAAATATTAATTTGGAAATCTGAATGTATAAAATGGTTATCATTTACTTTACTTCAGTCCTTTTAAGTTGGAAACAGTTAAAAGCTTTTATATTAGTTTTCAGCGTAAGAAATCATATTTCACAGATATTACCACTAGGTGGCTCAAGTGGCTAAAATAATATATGTGCAGAAAAAAACAAATATTTAAAGATTTACATCTCTTTCTGCAGTTATATGCTTTATATGCTTTATACTTTAATTTTCAACAAACTTTGATGCTATTTATAGATTATCACTATAACATTACACATGGTAGACAATTACTTTAATATAAGTCATCATGTGTGCCATTTTTATGAAAGAGAGAGAGGATTAATGGACAAAATGAATGAGTTCTGTTATTCTGTCATAAAAATGTAATAATAAAATAAATTAAAATCTTACCAGCTGACTGAGAACACAGTATTTGATGGGGTCTGAAGGGCTGGAGTCTTGGGTTATATTTCATTTTAATTTATCCAGGCATTTCTAGAGATTACCTGCTCTATTTCCTGGAAGTTGTGGTTATTTATGTCTCTTCAAGGCAAATGACTTGCAGCCAAGGGCTTGAGCTCTCTGTAGTCCGGGGACCTTGAAAATCAAACCATTCTTCCTTAATTAGTTATTGAAATAAACTATACTGGGTCCATTATATCAGATGGCTTAGGACCCTCTACTCTTTCTGATACACTTAAAACAAGAGCAGAAAATGGTTATTTTTTTCCCCAACTTTAATAAGCATAATTCTGTTTGTTCAAGATAGCGTGCCAGGTAGTGAAGAAAGAGGAGATTTTCTACAAGCTGGAAAGGAAAATATTTAGCCTATAGATTCTGTCAAGGAAAGAAAAACAGAACAAGGACCTTAGAATAAGAGGGGCTTATAGATTTCCTAACCAGGAATTGGTATTTATTTTGAAGCTACTGGTTCTCTAGGCTTTCTTCATACCAATGAAGCTCTTCCCTTCTAGTTTAAAATTTTAGGACCCTTGAAATCTTAAAGAAATGCTCTTTCAAGATATTGGTTTTATCTTTGGATTATTTGTCTCTATCCTTGAATTATTTGTCATCATAATAACCGACAATCAAAACTTCCATTCTAAAAGTTATTTAGTTGGCTGTAATTTAGTAGAGAAGTAAAATCCTCTATATGGGAGGACCTTAAGGGCTAATTTTTCTAACTCTTATAAGAGGCAAGTAGCATTTTTTCCTAAATTTTTAGCCTCTGTAGAGGTATTTTAAAAATATTTTCCTTGGGGATTTATTATTTGTAATTTGGAAATACATGCAGGAATCTGAGCTTGGCTTAAAAGAAAAGTATTGATTCTCCCTAAGGGACCCATCATTTAGGCTCAGCTGCAGTAACAACAGGTCCTGATATTTTTATATTTGTACTCAGGCACCTGACATTTAGGTTTTATTTGAATATAGAGTTGTAAATATGACATGAACTAGTTATCACATACTTCTTAAACACTGAGATCTAATTACTTCTTTTCCAGTTTAACAACTGCGCTTGGTCAAAGTTCTAACAAGTCAGCTTTTTGAGAAAGAGAAACTTAACTTCCAAAATTATGGCCATGAATAGTTTCCACTGGGTGACTAAAAAAAATAATAAATTAAAAAAAAAAACCAAAGCGTCTGAAACAATAAAAGAGACTTAATGGCTAACATGATTGAATGCTAGAGGTAGGGCTGGTTTCATGGGTGATTTGACTCAGTTACTCACCAGTGTCATCCAAGACCAGGTTTACTTCTACATCTGTCTGCCCTTGGCCATGTCAGCTTCAATTCCAGGGCCCTCCTTTGGCTATCCACAGCCACCTGCTCCCATTTATATCTAAGGATAGAGGAAGAAGATGGTAATCCAAAGTTTTTCCAGAAGTGAGGGGACAATTCTCTCCCAGAAGTTCCTCAGCAAACATGATCTGCCAGCTTACTGCCCACCCCGATGCAGTAAGTCTGGCCAGGAAATGGGACCCTGTTGTTACTTTAGACCCAAGCTGCATGCCCCATCTCAGTAGCCGGAAGTGAAATCAGCTCCCCCCAGTAAATGAGCCTTATGCCGGGGTATGGATACCAGTGTAAAAAGCAGGGATCTTAAGGGAAAGGGAGACCATATCAGTTGCAGTGCGAGGGCAGAAGAAGGGGTATATGTGAACTCCTACACCTGACTATATATGGGGAACTCTGGAACGAAACTGCTTGAGTCTGAATCCCGGCCCTTCCACTTGTTAGCTGAACAAGCATGGGCAAGTCACTTGTCCTCTCTTGCAAGTAACAAGTGGGTCAAGGATTTGCTTCATTGCTTATATCACAGGGTTTTTCTAAAATCCATGACCATTAAACCATGCATTTATTAAATCCTTTCCTTGTGATAGGTACTTAGAATTGGAAAGAACACAAAAGTGAGCAAAATGACGTTCTACTTCAAAAAGCTAGCAATTCAGGAAAGGACATAAGAGCTCAGAAGTGGTAGTAAAAAATGAGATAAATTACATTAAAAAGATGTTTCCTAAAATGCTTTTTTTTCTAATTAAATATTCTGTAACAGCAAGAATGTTTTCTAGTGTTTTACAAATCCTATATGAAACTGATACAATTTTTTCTGGATAGCCATTCATTAGTGATAAATGTCAACAATTAATAGTCAGACAATGAAACTACCCAACAATGAAAACAACAAGAGTTACCAAACAAATCAACTATAAAGTGTATAAAATATAATGTTCTCTAGTACTTAAGATAATTCTCTAGTACTTAAGATAATGGAGAGGTACAGAGATGAGGACCGTTCCAAACTCACTGGAATTTTTCCTTGGAAGTATTTTGTGCTTACTGAAAGTCTGTGGCTATGAGGTCACAAAACGAAGCTCATTATGGAAACTTAAGAAGTTGCCATTTCCCGGCCCCCACTTTGGCTCAGTTCTTTCCTTGAGTGGGAATGGACAGATTTCCTTTGTCCTAAATAGAGTTTCTTCTCTTAGAGCAGAAATGAAGCTAAAATTTTGCTTTTCAAACACTGTTAATGGGTAAACAGTGTGTCAGCGAAGTAATTCAACAATACCACCATCAGGGGGCGCTACCGCGCCTTTCACTCCGCTCTGGTTGACCGTCCTCCTTTTCATTTCAGGGTGGTTCGCGGCTCCACGGAGCTCACAGGCATCGCTTTCCTTCCAACTCAAGGCCTCAGAATTTTAAACATCCTACTTTTTACTTCATGTTTCCCCCATGCTTAAAAATATATATAGTCACAGTAAGATAACAGTTCTGCCAAACGGAGTAGTCCAACTGAATTAATACCAGATGGAAGGTCCATTATTATCTTGGCTGCAAAAAAAAGCAGAGGAAAATGCTCATCACCATTTGTAGTCACTGATACTACTAGTAACTTCCTTATATCCTTTTGGAAATCCATAAATGGGATTTGCAGGGTGGGAGAGAGAGGTGATGCTTGTGAGCAGGTAGAGTTTTTAAAGTGTCATCCGCAGCCATGGAGCGAACTGGCGTTTCTCCAGAGCTCTGTGAGCCTGGGGGACAGAGCTTTTCCTGTCCGTGTTCCCAGGGTGTGGCTCAGATGAATACCGCAAATAAGAACGTGCTGAGTTGATTTCAATGTTTCCAGAAGGTTTGTAAACTAACCTGTACAAGAAAACAATGATATGAGAGATCAAAACCACAGGACTGAGGTGGAGATGGGAGAAAATGCGGCCTAAACATTATCTCAAGAAGGGAGTGGCTAGGCAGGGCTCACTTAGAGCTAGAAGAACAACCCGTACTAGAAAAAGAAAAAGTTCACAGCATTTCGGAAATGAGAGTTGCAAAAGACCCACCCTGTCCTTTTGGGTCGACTCTTTATTTTACTGGTGAAAAGAGCGGTCCATAGGGGGAAGCAACTTGCCTACTGTCTCTCAGCTGATTAGAGGCAAAGGAGAGACAGTGAATGATTTCACTCCTACACATACACACCCCTGCATATACACACCTCCACACACCCACATATATCCCCCTACACACACATCCCTACACACACACCCTCACACACTCCTACACACACATCCCCGAGAGTCCCAACTGCTCCATGTACCAGTGGCCACTGGGATGGCCCAGGCATTGAGAATAGGCCTGGCTTGTCAGAAGAGAGGGTTCTTGAAAAACCAACCACCACTTCAGAGTTCACATCAGAGCTTCACTGATTATTTCCAGGACTAGGGCAAATGGCTCAGTGTCCAGTTAGAAATACAATACAATAAAAAATAAATAAATAAAATGTCATCAGTTAGAAATAAGGAGCCGGCGAGACCCTCCATTCACACTTGGCCCTGACGCACCAAAGTCCTCCGTGGGAGACCACGTCCAAAGCCCCTACAAAAGCAAGACCAAAAGAGGTCCCGGTTTCTCAAATCCTTCCTTTAGGTGTTTTGAGGACTCTTGACCCCAGAGTTTCTAAAAGACCTAGATCATTAGAAATACTTTGCTGTTGTAATGTAAGTTTAAATCAGAAGGCATCTGAACAAGGAAAGAAGATACCGCCACACACATGTATGAGATTCAACATAAGGGATGACATGTAGTATGAACCAGAAATCCTATCAAACTACCTGGTCATGTGATTTTCTCACATTCTAGTTCCAATATATACGTTAAATACCTACAAACTCCTAAATTGTACAGGACCAACAACCTATAAGATGGTCATTTTTAATAGACGGTGAAACGAATAAATGCTTGGCTACTGCTCCCATTCACACATTCAATCTATCAGTTGATCCTGAATTGATGAGATATTTATCAAGTGATTAGCATATCATGCACTGAACTTCTAATCAGATGAATAAGAAACAATCCTTCCCTCCCAGACCTCCAATCCCAGACAGAGTGGTAGAGAAGAAATCAAATGACTACGTTGCAATGAGAAAGTGTTTTAGCAGGAGGATGATGACAGGGTCAGGGGGGTGGAGGGTGGATAGAAGACTAAAGGAATCTTCTCTGATATGTGGGGGAGTTCATTCAATTAGAGTTCTGGCTCCCTGTTCACTCATTTCGTAAACTAAAAAGTCATGAGATTTTCTCTTTAATGGTAAAAACTACAACAACATTAATTCCAAATTTCCCTGGTTAGTACTTAATAAGCACTTGTAGAATTGAATTTTGCCTCTCCATCCTTCTCTCTACCTCTTTTAACCCAACAAGACCCTTGTTTATCTTGTTAGTTATAAGAAAATACCCTTATAAATTAATTAGCATGATTACACATTATAGCCTGAAATAAATAGATTTCCTTATATGGTCAGAAAATTGGAAATAGTTACAGTTCAACTGTTCTCTAGTTATCAGAAGAGTTTCCAAAGATGGTCTTATATATATATATAAAAATAAATATAAATAATAATAAATATAAATATATATTTCTTTTTACATTTTTTGCTGACTCAATTGGAGGAGCATAGGACTCTTGATCTCAGGGTCATGAGTTCGAGCCCTATGGATAATATAGAGATTACTCAAATAAATAAAACCTTTCTTTTTGCGGGGGAGAGAAAGAGAGAGATTGTGCGTGCGAGTCGGAGTGGGGTTGCAGAGGGAGAGAGAGAGAATCTTAAGCAGGCTGCCAAGCATCCGAGACTCTGAGATCATGACCTGAGCCAAAATCAAGAATCAGATGCTTAACTGACAGAGCTAGCCAGGTGCCCCAATAAATAAACCTTTTTAAAAAAGTAATGAATAAATAAATTTTTTGTCAAATCTTAGAACAGGGAGAGTTTGGAGATAACATAGACGGACTTCCCATTTTTAGTCAAGTAAAATGTGACCAATACTGATTGAACGAAGCAACCAATCTCATAAAATTAGCATTAGAAGGTACTTGCAGCCTTTAATTATTGTCATTGTCAACAGAACTCTCAGTCACTGCTTCTCATTCACTCAAGCTTTTAGAGCCTACACACTGTCAATACTCCTGCCATCATTCTTAGGGATTTCAATACCGCATATGGAAGATCCATTTAACTCATCAGCCTACCAGTCTTTGACTCTTCACCAGCAAGGATCTGGTTCATTCTCACCTCAGCCACACCCCTCTCCGTGCTCACACCCTAGCCCCCATCATTACCAACAAGTACATCCTATCCAAAACCCCACTTTCAGACTCCCACGCTCCTCCTACCAGCTCACCCTCTCTTACACCCCAGCTCCAACAGTGTTTGGCCCTACTGGCACCTCATTTTCATTGTTCATTCCCCCTCCCCCATCCTCACTTCTCTTCCAACTCAGCTCAAATTCCACGATCAACAGTATAAGCACTCCTTTGCAGACACCCCCAATGTCAGTTTCATCACTTCTTTATGCGTAACTGCCTAAAAAACGCCAACCTTGACCACATCTGCCTCTCTTGCCCCACTCCTCCCCTGCACTGGTGCGACTAAGGAGGACACAATCATGCTGACTGCTCTTTCTGTAAGATCACAACCACAAGTAACAGGCTGGCCTTCATGCTACCTGCCAGTTCTTGGGAGCTTTTAGAAAGTCTTCTCTCCTAAGCAAATATTCCACAACTTCTCTCTTCTCAAACCTCCCAAACCCCTTACTCTCTGCAAGGTCTGCTGACTGCTTCTTATTTCAATGAGAAAAAATAAAATCCCTGTCCAAAAATCCACTAACTTTTTATACCTGTAGCAGCTATATTCCTTATCTTCCCTTTTATAACAGTGAACTTGTTATTTGTGCATTAGATCCCACCCCCTCTTTCATAGCTACTCAGCGACTTCAACTCTGTGAATATCCCCTTTCTCCTATATCACCAACTTTTCTCTCTCTACTTAATCATCTCTATCAGCATTTACCCATGATTCCATCTTGAAATACCTCTATTGTCCCCACATTTCCCTCCCTCTAGGTACTCTATCACTTCTCTGCTTTCATCAAAGTCACCTATGACCTCTACATGATCAAATCCAATCATCGATTTTTATTTGTTTCCCTCCTTATCAGTAGGATTTGGCACATATGACCATGCTTCATTCTTGAAATATTTCTTCTCTTGGTTTCCGGACAACACACTCTTGCTCTCCTCCTTTATCCTTGGCCATTCAGTCTCAACCTCTCTGATGGATCCTCTTCTTACCAACTTATAAATGCTGAAATGTCCTAGGGCTTTCTTCTTGGACCTCTTCGACCACTTCCACGATGATCTCAGTCTGCTGGCTTCAAACCCCATCTAAATGCTCATGACTCATTAGTTTATATATCTAGTCCTCCCCTGAACCCCAGACATATCTATCTAATGTACATTTCTACTTGGAAGTTAGCTAAGCTTTCCAATACAGAACTTTAGCACTCCCCCAAAATAAGCCATGAGTTCTCCTCATTTTCTTCCCCATCTTAGGAAATACCAACTTGGTTCATTTAGGTGTTTGGGCTAAACCCTAAGATACCTTCCTGATGTATTTTTTTCTGTTATTGCAGCTCACATCCAATCCATAAGCAGATCTTGTTGACTCTACTTTCAGTCCATTTCCAGAATTCTTTCAGTCCCCATCACCTCCAGCTTACCCCCTGGACTATATAAGAGCAGTATCTTAGCTATTCTTCTTCTTTCACTCTTGCATTCCTAGAATTTTTTTCCCCCACAAAACAACCAGACTGAGCCATTTAAAATAAAGTTAAGGGGCATCTAGATTGCTTAGTCTGGGTGATTGGGGTGTCTGACTATCTCAGCTCAGGTCTTGATCTCAGGGTTGTGAGTTCAGTCCCTACATTGGGCTCCATGGAGCCTACTTAAAAAAAAAAATATATATATATATATATAATATAGTTTTAATGAATTATATTACTTCTCTGGCTCAATACACGCTTTGAACAGCCTCTGTATCTCTCAAAGTAAAACTGAAATTTTTTATAATGATTTCTAAGCCCCAACATAATCTGACTTCATCACCTACATTTCTCTGGCTCCCGTGCTCTGATTCATCATGGGCTGCCTTGGTCTTCTTCAAATTCACCAAGCCTATCCCTCTTCTAAGGTCTCTCAATTATTTTTTTGTTTCACCAGATTCCTGGTGGAATGTTATCTTTCCAGAGTAGCTACCCCTGACTTCCTATCATCTGCTGTAGGAACTGTCCTCTAACTGGTGATTTACACAAATTACTATTATCTCTTATGATTCTGGGGGTAGAAGGTCTCAGCTGGGAGGTTCTTACTTGGAGCTGTCATGCAGTTACAGTCAAATGGAGGCCGAAGCTGGAATCTTCTGAAGGCTTCCTCATTCAGAGGTCTGGTGTCTCTCCTGGAGCTGACCTGGGCTTCCCCACAGCACAGGGGTCTCAGATAGTCAGAATTCAACATGGTGGGGCAGGTGTTCCATTTCAAGAAGGAGTAAGGAGAAGCTGCCATTCTCTTAAAGCCTGGGCTCAGAAACTAATGAGGGTCACTTCTGTTATATTCTATCAGCCTAAGCAGTGTCAGAGCACCTCTCACCAACCAGGACAGGAGAGAATGTGATATAGATCCCATCTGTCGATAGAAGGAGGGTCAGAGACTGTGCAGTCGTGTGGTAGCAAACCTCCAAGATAGCTGTCCATGAGCCTCACCTCCTAGTATGGACTGTGGTCCCCTCCCACGCTGAACCTGTGTAACTGACAGAATACTGTGGAAATGACAGCGTGTGATTTGGACACTGGGTCATAAAAAACATGGGGCTTGTGCTTTGATCTGTTTTGGATCATCTTCTCTGAGCGAAGCAAACTGCCATGATGTAAGGACAGGAAGGAGCCCTATGGAATGGTCCACATGGTGAGGGCTAAGGCCTCCTGCCAACTCCAGACCTGGCCACCCTTTCAGATGGTGGTCGCCTCAGCCAACATCTTGGCTGCATGCTCATAAGAGGCTCCAAGACAGAACCACCAAACCAAGGTGCTCTGAAATTCCTCACCCACAGAAACTGTGGGAGATAACAGTAAACAATAACAATAATAGTATTGTTTTAAGTTTAGGGGAGGTTTTTTTATATAGCAATAATTTACCAATACACCATGCTATCCAAAAGAGCCTCCCCTACCAAACCCCTAGCACTCTTTTTTTTTTTAAGATTTTATTTATTTATTTATTTATTTATTTATTTATTTATTTATTTGAGACAGAGAGAGAGGGGCAGAGGGAAAGAAAGAATGAGAAGCAGACTCCCAACTGAGCAGGGAGCCTGATGTGGGGCTCAATCCCAGGACCCTGGGATCATGACCTGAGCCAAAGGCAGATGCTTAACCAACTGAGCTACCTAGGCAACCACCCCTCACCACTCTTAATCTCTCTCCCCTACTGTATTTTTCTATTGCATTTATCACTATCTGGCATAGTACATATGTTATTTGTTTATTTGTTGCCTTCCCTTTCTATTCTCCAGAATGTAAACTTCCAAACAAAAAGGATTTGTCTGTTATTTTTCACTGTTATATTCTCAGTGCCTATAACTGTGCCTGGTACATAGTAGACACTAAACTAAATAAACCATATTACTCATTCTCTTTATCATCAACATGTATTTATTATTGCTGACTACTCAAGACAGCATATTATTACCCAGTGATTTACTATAATAGTCATTTATTTAACAAATACTTAGTGCAGTTATAATAGGTAATATTACTTGAGTGCTTACCATGACAGATAATCCAAATACAATATATGCATTGCTTCACTTGATTCTCAAAACAACTTCATGATGGCTATTATCAAGAGTCTAATGTCATATATACTAAGTTCGAGCTGCCTGTGAGACATCCAGGTGGAAAGATCAAGTGGGAAACTGGTTTATGAGCCTGGAATCAAGGCAGAGGTCCAGGGTGTGGAAATAAATATGGGAGTTACAAAAACATTCAATGGCATTTAAAGTCATGGAACTGAATAAACTCCCTTGGGAGGAAGTGTGGTTAGAGAAGGGAAAATGTTTGCTGGAGAATCACTGAAGTATTGTAGTATTTAGTAACCCCAGAGGATGGGGAAGGGCAAGCAAAGGAGAATGAGGAGCACTTGCCAGCAAGACAGAAAGAAAACCAGGAGCTTACAGTGTCCTGGGAACTGAAAGAATATATTTCAAGGAGAAAGTGATCAACTGTGTCAAATGCTGTTAAGAGGTGAAGTCAGATGAGGACAGAGAACAGGCCATTAGACCCACAGTGTGAAAGCCTTTCTGGTGGGTTGGTGGGGGAACAGGAATGAAAGACCAACTGCAGTGGGGGGAAGGACAGGAAAAGAAGATAATGGGTGCAGATAACTCTTCTGTGTTTTGCTCCCAAGAGGTATGGAGAAATGTGCAGTACCTAGAGGGGGATATGGGGTCAAGAGAGGCATTTTAAGATGGAAGACAGGACAGCAAGTTTCTTTGCTGTTAGTATTAATATATTAAACAAGAATCAATTGATTATGGATAAGAGAAGGCAAACACTGAACAGTTTCCTTGAGTACGTAGGAAGGGAAGGGATCTGCTACATAAGAGCGGGTGTGGGGTATGACTTTGGATAGAAACCAAGACAGTTCTTCTATAGGATCAAGAGAACCATATGGGCACAGGTGGAAATGGGAACATATGAAACGCCTTCTCTTTGCTCCTATTTCCTCAATAAAATACTAAGTCAGCTGAGAGGGAGAAGATGTTGGGAGTTTGAGGGGAAAGGACAAAGTGTGGAAGAGTTATCTAGAACAGGTGGGAAGGAAACAGACTATGTAACTATGGTCGTCGTGACCTACAGCCCTAAGACCTAACTGAAGTTTCATGCTATGGTATGAATGTCCCCAAAATTGATAGGTTGAAATCCCACTGCCTGATGTGTTACCATTAGGAGGTAGGGCTTGGGGAGGTGCTTAGATAACGAGGGTGGAGCCCCTCTTGCTCTCTTTCCATCACTTGAGGCTGCAGCCAGAAGGCACCAGCTCTAAGCCAGGGAGAGAGTTCTCACCAAAGCATGACCATGCTGGTGCCTTGATCTCAGACCCTCCAGCCTCTAGAACTGAAAGAAAGAAATTTCTGTGGTTTCTATACCACCCAGTGTGTGGTATTTTGTTTTAGCAGCTGGAATGGGCTAAAACAGTCCATGAATTTAACAAGCATGTTTTTCTCAAGCCCTGTCCAGCTGCAGTGGGGGAAGAGCTGAACTTTTCCCCAGGGAGAAACAATGCAATGGATGATGGGTGCGCACATGGGTTCTCAGCTGGACTGAGAGCAGACAGAGCAAAAAGAGTGATTTGAGGTCCCAACCAGGTCAAAGAATTCTTGGAGTTAGAAGCCCAGAGAAAATGAGCTGGACAGATACAAGATGATGGCTAGAGAGTAGACATGCTTAAAAATGGGAACTTTGGATGGAATACAATCACTGGTAACAATAAAATCAAAGCAACAAACAAGGGGAATGTGATGAGGAAGGTTGGGACCCAAAGCCATTCCAGGAGGAGAGGTAACGAACTTGGAGATCAATGAGTTAAAAGCATGGACATTTATATCACAAAAATGATGTTATGTTAAAGTCGTGAACTTGTGTTAATGGAGTTAGTGTGCCAGGAGTTAAAGTCCTCAAGGAAAGGGCAAGAATGACCCATGGTCTGCAACAAGGAGCAGCAGGGGATGGCAGTGTCTCTTGAGAGGAGAATTGGGGCTCGGAATATTAGGGCAGAGGCGAGAAGAAAGGTGTGGAAGTGTCAGTGTGGGGAAAAGGAGGATACCCACCCACCCTTTGTGCCCAAAGGGATACAGGGTGTAGGCAAGAAAAGAGCATCCTCTGGAAGGTGTGCTGAGGAAGCAGTGGCCTTAGGGAAGAGTGAGGTTTCCCTCTGAGCAGGAAGACATGAGGAATGGTTAAAAAAGTATTTGCAGATATGGAGAAGTGAATATAGTGAATTCCAAAAAGCACGAGTGTCAGGGGTGAGAGGGAGGGGCAGGTGATTGGGAAACTGTGCCCCATAGGGTCAATGAGGTTAAAACTGTCAGCAGTGACCCCCGTCCCCTTCTTCACGGGAATGTGAACCTTATCCTTTAGAGGCAAACGGAAGCGCTTTGGAGGCGTAGACCAGTCTGAGCCCCACCCCTGACTCACATCGCGCAGACTGCCCAGAGTGTCCGACAGTTACCTCTACCTCATTATAACGTTACAGTCTCCACCCAAGGAGGAGCCCAAGCTTCCCTGACACAACACAGGATATATGCCGAAGCATGTTTTCTAAGTACACCTGTGGAACTGTATGCCCGCCTTGGCCTGTGACCACAAAACTCCCCTTTCCGAATATTCATCCTCACCCTCAATAAAAGAAACCCATTGACCCCCACTCAGGGGTGCTCACCTGCTTTGCTGCAAATAAAGTTTCCTTTGAGGGACAACTCCACCTGGTGTAGGCAGTGTCTCTTGCCTGTGTCACTCCCCAGGGAGTGAACGCCTGTGAGTTCAGTCACGAGTGGGACAAAGAAGGGCATTTCAGAGCAGCACAGAGCCCTCCCTTGATATGGCAGAGTCTGTGCAGGCCTCTGCTGCATCTACACTGCACTGCCTGGGCCCCATTCTGCTGCCTTCCCTGCCCCCCTGCCCCCCGGTGCTGAAGGAAGGCCCCGCGTGAACCACCTGTGCTCAAATCTCCTCACGGAACTCCACCCTGATGCCAGGGAAATGGTGACAGGAAGCCCGAGATTCTCAAAGCCAAGAGTGAAGGGATGCTGGGAGTGTCTGGAAGGAGAAGGCCAGGTGGGGGAGACTTGCCAGGCCTCCACAGACTCTAAGATTCCCTTTTCAACCCCAGGACACATAGAAATCTGCGGCTGTACTTACTGTAGACTCTGATACGCTTTAAGGGAAGAGAAGACAAAAATGATTAGCCTTTCTGCCCTGAGACCTTGTGTAAGTCTCCATTTTGATATTGGACCCTTAACAAAAGCTGAATGGCCACCGTAATTGACCGTACTATTATCAAAGTGTTCTCTGAATTCCTCACCAGGCCTTTCCCTCCCAAAAGTCTCTGGCAGAGGAATATACTACCTTTCCCAGATTTGGCCTTGTGATTTGCTTGGCCAACGAAACATGAGAGAAACAGGAGTGGAAGTGACGGGTGCCATCGGAGTTTGAGACAGGCCAACTGAAAGGACCCCATGAAAGAAAAAGATGGGGTTTTTCCTTTGCCTCTTTTTCTGCTTCTATTCTTGCTAGAACCTGCACCCCCACCTAACTCAGGCCTTAATGTATGTCCTCCTCGTAAAGATCAGAGTTAATGATTTCTCTGTGGAGTCTCTCAGCACGATGGCTAACACCCAAGGAGTGACCAGGCGGGTTTTCATAAACGTTCTCTAAGATCACTGACTATAAATAACTTGACACCAAGACCCCTAACTATAAATACCTTGACACCAAGACCCCTGACTTTGGGGAATGAGTGACTTATGAAGGACACCTGGCCCCTGTCTGTATTCTGACCGGTTCCTGGATGCCTGGTCTGAGAGGACACGTGCATCAGACCACAATTACCAATAAAAACCCCAGACCCCAGACAAAGAGGAGACTCAAGCTCCTTTTCCTTCCAGAGTCTCCCAGAGGGCCCATCTGTACCTGCTCTCTCCATCTTCAATAAACTCTGTGTTCATCTGCTGCTGGCTCCCATTTGATTTCCATCCTGTGTGAAGCCAAGGACCCTCTTGGCTGGTCCTGCAGGACACCCTCTGGGTCCCCAGACAGCATCCATTTTCAGAACAATCGTGATTCTTCCCTTTTCCCCCTTTTTCCTAAACCAGCACTATCCCCACTGGGGATGTTACTGAACCTGGACTGGATCCTGACGGAAGAACCTAGTGGCACTCGCAGGGAGGGTAATTAATCCCCTTCTACTTATGCATACTTGGTACTATGCATAATGCAGTAGGAAAGAAGAACCTGGGAAGGCTTTGAGTCAGGGACTGGAATTCCCTTACTGGTTTGGTCAGCCATCTTAGAGTACAGTTTTTCCCTTATCAGGGGCTGCTCCTTCAGCCCCAAGCCTGGCGTGAGACATCACAGCTTAACCCTCCCAAATGGCCTTAGGTGAGTACAAAGGGGCTCTTTGGGGTCAGCCACTGAGGTTTTCTATCATCTACCCCTTGTGGCATAGTGAAGCCCCAGGGAATTAATACAGACACCTAGAGCAGGCTCTGCAAACTCCGTAAAGAACCAGGAAGTAAATATTTTAGGTTTTGCAGGCCCAATAATCTTGTCAGAACTATTGAACTCCGCCATTATCATGCAAAAGCACCAGAGGTTACAGGCAAGCAAATGACCTATGGAAAATGTCCCAATTAAACTTTCTTTACAAAAACAAGCTGCAGCCGGGATCTGACCCTCAGGGACAGGTGGACAGATAATTCTGAGGATGTTCCTTAAGTAATTTAGCCAAAGGCTAAAAAAATTCTACTGGCCATTGCCTGAAATCACATGTTAATTTTACCCAGCCCATATTCCTTTGGTAAGTTTTTTATTAAAGAAGATAGAGAAACTACTTTGTTGGATTAGTTCCGTTAAAGAACAAAATTCAACTGAGTAAATCTGAACATCCCACTGACTCTATTCAACAATTCGTGAATGGGCAGCACCCCAGCTAGCAAATAGAGGGGAGCCCTGAGGAGTGGTACAAAATGGAAGGTTTTTTTTTTTTAAAGATTTTATTTATTTATTTATTTCACAGAGGGAGAGAGATCACAAGTAGTCTGAGAGGCAGGCAGAGAGAGAGAGGAGGAAGCAGGCTCCCCGCTGAGCAGGGAGCCCGATGCGGGCCTGGATCCCAGGACCCTGAGATCATGACCTGAGCGGAAGGCAGAGGCTTTAACCCACTGAGCCACCCAGGCGCCCAAATGGAAGGTTTTTATAAGGAAGGAAGGTGGGGCAAGAAAGTTACTAGCAAAAGAAAAGAAAGGGTTGTTTCAGGCAAGATCACCTTCCCTTTGGGAGAAGGGCAGAGGGTTTTATTATATAGATTATCTCTTCTTCTCTGGATGGAGAAGGCCCAGAGACAGAAACCTCTTTGGTGAGGAGCAGGAAATTCCTGACTGACTGGTTAAGACTTATATTTCTGGGGTACAATGAGATTAGGCATTGAGCCCTGGTTTGCTGACTTGGGCCTTCACCTAAGCGATGCCGTCTGGGGCTTGTGGTGTTTCCTTTTAACAGTCCCCGAGAGCCCATTTATTAAGACTTAAAATGGGTGAAGAGGCAAAGGACAGTAGATTTAATATTTCTTGATGGGGAGAGAAAAAAGAAAAACAAAAAAGTCTATCTCTGCTTGCACCAAGTCTTTGAAAGCAATTGGGAAGACTCAGAAAAAGAAAATCAGAAAGGAGAGAGAATCCAATGAATCAGGAGTAAAAGAGAAGAGAAACAGAAACTAGCTAAAATTCCTGTAGTCATTGTTTGGGTTTTTTTTTCTCCTAGCAGCAGGACCAGAGAATATGTTCGCTCCTCTACTGCCACCTTCAGTCCTTTCAGGATCCTGGCCTTATTTTTGCAAGTCCCACCCATGGGGTTAAACCATCCAGGATGCAATGCTTATGAGAGACTATCTTGCTGAAACCCACAGGGGTTCAAAAATGGCAGGACTCTTTGAAGGGGCAGGGTGCGGGAGGGGAAGAGGACAAGATCAAAGACAGGATAAATAGGGGCCAAGGTTAACACAGGGATGGGGAGACACCGAGCAGAGGTGGGGGTGCAGGGACAGAGGTAATTTGGAGACAGAGCCTAAGCCTAGAAATTAAAGAACAGGGGTTGCATGCCGCTGTGCATTTCCACAAATGTCATGTGGTAAATTGACGAACCATTCATTAGGACTGAGAGCTGAAGTTATGAAATGCAAGCAAAATGGTCTCATGACAGACAGTTCTGGAAAGTTCTGGGATGGAAAATCAGGGCTTGATGATCTCCCCCTGCACTTTATCAGGTCGGTCAGGGAATCCATGGTCATAAGGTCATGGGGATATAATCTTTTCATGAATTAGCCAAATCCATTCTATTATTGCATTACGGTTACTTTGATTTCAGAGTCTGTTGACATTGTGGGTAACTTGAGGCAGAAATAATAAGTCTTTTTCACCATCGTAAACCCAGCATTCATTATAGTAGCTGTCCAAAAGTTAGCACAAAGTGAATTCATGTTGAATTAAATTGTTTCCTTTCAGTAATAACACAAAGAATTTCCTAAATCTCTTGTAGGAAATTGTCAGTTCATTGGCACAGGGATAGAGAATGCTTTGTCCTGGGAATCTCTGAGTGTTTGCCACCTATTTGCCATGCCTGTCACCCTAAAGCTACCTTTCTTTGTTTCAATCCACTGTTTGCATTCTGCTACTCACCAGCGTGGAGCCCAAAATGAATCGTCCAAACCTTGCTCTAATCACAGAAGTTATAATGTGTATTTGGTTTCATGAGGGCCCCACACTGAAAATCAGGCTACTGCCACTCCAAGTCTCTCCCAGTTGGTGTGCTTCCTGAGCACAGAAAATGTCCATCGTCACCCTCTCGTGGCAGCTCCTCCTGGCAAGTCAGGCCTAGACCAGGAGTGGATGATGGAGCACGCACTCACTAGGTGTCTGTTGTGATCGGTAACATCTAAGTTATTCAGAAGGTGAGATGCTTTTGCTTCTAAAAATAACACTGTACATGATAGGAGAGGCTGTTATCAAGGGAATAAAAATCAAATGGGGGTCCCTGGGTGGATCAGTCAGTGGAGTGTGGGACTCTTGATCCTGGGGTTGTGGGTTCATGCCCCACATTGGGTGTAGAGATTACATAAAAACTAAAATCTTTTTTAAAAATTAAACAAGAACAGGGATAAATAAATGGAATCGTTTATTACACAAAATAGCTATGCCTTCTAAGTTCCTTAGTTTTGCTTTTCTCTGATGATTGAGAACACTTCTTCACTTGGCTAACACACACGCAATTCCCTTTTTTTTAATGGAGCTAAAATTGACATATAACATTGTGTGAGTTTAAGGTATATACAATGTGTTGATTTGATATACTTACTTATTGCAATATGATTCCTGTCATAGCCTTAGCTGCACGCTTGCAATTCCCTCTTTACTCAAGTCAGAGGTCACTCATCCAGGATCTCTTCCTGACCCTCTCCCCAAGGTTCCCACGGTTGGATCTGTGTCCCTACTCCACCCACGTTACACTCATCCATTGTGCTGACCTCCAACGCCAACCTGTGAATTCCTTCAGGTCAGGAACTATTTCTTAATTGCCTCTGTCACTTCAACCCAAGCACCTGGTAGACTCTCATTGGTTTTTTTTTTCTTCTTCATTTTTTTTCATTAAGTGTTTTTAAATTCATCATTCATTCCTTGATGATTTATGGAGTCAAAGAAATTCCGAATTCAATCTTAGGGAAGCTGGCAGCTATGCAGTCCTGCTAGTCAACTCAACTATGAGAGAAGCAAAGTGGTCCCACAGACTTTTCGATCATGCTTGGCAGATGGCATCCCATGGACCTCTCAGGCACTGGTGAGAGAAATGTCAAAGAAGCCATGACAATGCATTAATGGATGTTTACCCTTCTGTCTTCATCCTCAAGGGATGTCATTTGTGTTTTCAGAGCTACTTCACAAGAGCTTAAGGCCATGGAAAGAGCAATGTGGAGATTGCTTGTGCTCTGGCTTGCTTTAAGGTCACAGTGACCTTGGAACAGACTTCCTAAGATATCTTTTGCCCCAAGAACTAGTTATTGTTACTTGATCCTTATACCTAGAGGTCCTGTAGCCATTTAAGGGCAGAGGAAGTTTCTGGTATAGGCATAAGATAAAGTAATAATAAAAATGGTTTATTAATATAATAATACAATTATTTTTTAAATTTTGGTTATTTTTTTCTCAAAAGAACACTTCGTTTCAAAAATCCCTTGCAGCAATCTTTCAGGAGAGGTATACCTAATTGAAGGGCATTACTCACCATACTCTTTATGGCTCTGCCAAATCAGTAGATGTAAGTGGGTGCTTTTATGCATTCTCTTGCCAAGTAAACCAAGCTTGCCCAACTGGAAAAGTTAATTTTCTAGAAAATTGTTACAAATAACAGGATACTGTTTCTAAGGGAACAAAATGGACATACACATATGTATAATTGTAGATACATCTATCGAGTCTTCCCTTGAGTCATAATTACTTGTAAAAAGAAATCAGATCAGATTCAGACTGTGAGCTCTTTGAGCTCCATTAAGCTGCATGTCCAGTTAATAAAGAACAATGGGGCTAATTGCTTTTAACTGGCAGCCGTTTATGACAAGATTGGCAAAATTCCAGCACCACTGAATTTCTTTTCGTTTTGTTTTAAGGAGATGTTTTTCTTATAGAAGATCTGCACTACATTGGTTATCATTTTTTCTGATTCACACGTGCGTTTGTTTATCTCTTGTCCAAGAGAGAAATAGGTCAGTAGTCAATACACTGAGGTGTATCCCATGCTGTCAGGCAGATCAGACACTTGGTACTAGCCTGTTGAAAGAATAAAAATATTTTCAGGAGCAAGTCATTTTCCTGAAGATACAGTCAAGTGCAGGCAAAATCACAATACCCATTTTTAAAGTAAACCCATTTATATGACACTCTGTGATTGTTTGACTCTATCCCTGGTTAAATAATTTCCATCCTAACCCAATACTGTTACCTAAGTAATTTAAACTTTAAGAGGTAAGCAAACATACTTTTTCCTTTCTGGCAATTTGGGAGTTGAACTGTTCCCACTATAAAACTAGAGGTAATTAATTATGCAAGAGAAATCTACAGTGGCCAAAAATGACTGAAACACTTAAACTAGAAAGGTAAAAAGAGGCTGATAATACTAAATAGTTCTACAAGGTTCTGTGTGCCTTTGTAACCAGAACTTGAAGTTCTTAAGCACCACATGAGTAACAGATAATGTCCTGGTGCCTTTCTGAGGCAAGGGAGGTAGAACTGAGGAACCTGAATCAAGAGAGGTTCCGGAAGGTTTTACCCCTCTATAAAAGGTACCCCTCTATAAAAGGGGAAGCCACCCAAGAAGACTGTTTATCTTGGCCTAAGCGTTGAGTGGAAATAATAATTATCTCCCCCCAAAATATATAATCATGCACCTGTTCCATTGTCAAGAGATGTCTCAGCCAAAAAAGGTACCAAGTAAACAACAAAAAGTCCTATCAAGCTGAAAATATCCTTGGCAGGAGGAGATTAAAAGTTGCTCTGGAGGTTGTGCAAGATTCCCACCAATAAGTCCCATTTGAGATGACTTCACAAGCCAAAATTTATAAATAATCGAAGAAACCATACTGAAGAACCAACCTAAAATCAATACATGGTGAAAGAACTTCAGATAACAGAAGTATCAGAGACATAAAACAAGTATGCCAAAATAAAGGCAAAAGAGAAATTGAACACATGAAAAAACAACATTAAAAAGATAAGATAGATTTGAAAAAGACTAAACTACAAGTTACACAAATGAAAAATATAATCATTGATATTAAAACTTAGAAATGTTAAGCAGCACACTAGACACAGCTAAGAAAAAATTAGTAAGAGGGAACTTAAGTTGGAGGAAATTGCACAGAAGACAGATAATCAAGGATGTGAAAAACAGGAAAAAGAGGTCAAGAAATGTGGAAGACAGAAGTTCCAACATAGTTCTTTTTTTTTTTTTTAAGATTTTATTTATTTATTTGACAGAGACACAGGGAGAGAGGGAACACCAGCAGGGGGAGTGGGAGAGGGAGAAGCAGGCTTTGCTGCAGAGCAGGGAGCCCGATGCGGGGCTCAATCCCAGGACCCTGGGATCATGACCTGAGCTGAAGGCAGATGCTTAACAACTGAGCCACCCAGGTGCCCCCCAACACAGTTCTAATGTGAGTTCTAGAAAAAGAAAATAAAGAATGCAGGAAAGAAAAAATCCAAAGAGATAATGTCTTATGTTTTCCCAGAATTGATAATAATTTGATCCCTTAGTTTTAAGAGGCAAAACAAACCCAAATAGGATTAATAAAAATTCACCTACTCCTAGCATAGACAATTCCATTCAGTAAGTTCTACTTGAGGGGTGCCTGGATGGCTCAGTTGGGTAAGTGTCAGATTCTTGATTTCTAGCTGGGTCATGACCTTAGGGTCATGAGATAGAGCCCTGCCTCAGGTTCTGTGCTTGGCATGAAGCCTGCTTAAGATTCTCTCTCCTTCTCCTTCCACTCCTCCCCCCCCACTCATTCTCTCTGTCCCTTCCTCTCTTGAAAAAGTTCTACTAGAATAACTGATTATTTACATGAAAAAATAAAATAAAATTAGATTCCTACCTCACATGATTTACAAGATAAATTAAAAGCTAAATGGGGGGGAATACTTTGAAATGTTTATGAAACAAAATTGGAGGAAATAGCTTTACAATTCCAGGGTATGAAAAGCTTTATTAAAAAGGAAACTTTTAAAATAATTAGCAAATTGTTTACTAATTAAAAGATAACACTTAAAAAAGAAACCGCAGACTGGGAGAAAAAATATTAGTGACCAAATATTATAAAGAACTCCTGTAAGTCACTAAGATAATCAATTTTTTAAAATGAGCAAAACAATATAACAACATAATTCTCAATATAGGAAACATGATGGCCAATAAACATACAAAAGCTACTCAACTTTAGGAGCAATCAGGGAAATGCCTATTAAACAATAAGGAATATGACTTCATAATCATCAATCAATCAAAATAAAAAATTCTGTTACGTGTCAGCAAAAATACAGAGCAATAGTGACATTGTTCAGGAAAACCATAATGGGCACAAAACCACTTTATTTTTTAAAAGATTTTATTTTATTTATTTATTTGTTTGTTTATTTATTTATTTATTTATTTATTTATTTATTTGACAGAGAGAGAGAGAGAGCACAAGCAGGGGGAGAGGAAGAGGGAGAAGCAGGGCCCCTGCTCAGCAGAGACCCTGATGTGGGGCTCCATCCCAGCACCCTGGGGTCATGACCTGAGCCGAAGTCAGATACTCGATCGACTGAGCCACCCAGGCATCCTGGCACAACCACGTTAAAGAACAATTTGGTCCTAGCTAGTCTTGCTAACAGTGTATGTACCTTATGTCCCAGCCATTCCGCTCCTATATATTTATCCCTAAAGATATTCTCCCATAAGAGATATGGAGAAATGTTAAAGAATGTTTAACATGATATCTTTTGAAACTGAGAAAAAATTGAAACAACTGAATAGCAGGCAAACAGGTGAAAAAAAGTTTTGATCTATTCACCTAATACAATACCAAACGTCAGTGAAAGTGAACAAAATAGAACTTATATCTGCCAACATGGCTAAATGTCAAAAATATATGGATAAACAAAGTTTCTGAAGAAGGACATTTGTATCATGGTACATACAGATTTAAAGATATGCCAAAAATATCAGAACTTTAAGGCTATGTAGTATATAGTAAAAGTATGAAAACTTTTGATGGGGTTTCATGGGGAATCTCAATTGTATTTGTTCTTAAACCAGATGACCAGTACATTGAGTATTAGTTATCCTGTCATCGATACTTTTTACAGGTCTCCAATAGTTCGTAGTTTAAAAAAATAATGAAAAAGAGATGTGAACACCCTCGCTCTTTCAGATAAAGCCTGGGAACAATTTCTGAACTGTGCCGAATGAGCTGGTGTGTGCTCCTGGGCCTTGCGAAGCTCTCGGGAAAAACGAAGGAGACGTATCTACCACAGCTTGGCTTATTAGTAAGTGAACACTTAGTACTTTATTTATTTACTTATTTATTTACTTGACAGAGACAGAGAGACAGCGAGAGAGGGATTGCAAGCAGGGGGAGTGGGAGAGGGAGAAGCAGGCTTCCCGCTGAGCAGGGAGCCCGATGTGGGGGCTCGATCCCAGGACCCCGGGATCATGACCTGAGCCAAAGGCAAATGCTTAACGACTGAGCCACCCAGGCACCCCGCACCCTTAGTACTTTCAATCATTTTACCTGTTTCATAACATATTTTAGAGTTTAGCATCCCCATTAAAGCTCCATAACAGCATTTAAGCCTAAGAAACCAGTGGGGAGATATTAACTGTACTAAGAAAATCTCTTGTTTTGTGCATTCTGATATGACTTAAATCTTCTAGGTCCTCAAATCAGAATGATAAAATGCAAACAGAACATTTTAAAGAAGTCATTTGCTCGAGGGTACCTGTGAGCTTCTCTCCCAGACAAGAGGACCACATTTTCACTTAATATATTTATCGAACACACTGCAATTTATTTATGTATATAGATATCTCCTCTCTTCATCCCAAATGTATCTGAAGCAGCTAAACCTCTATTTGAGTGTAATGAACTCAGGTACCTGGGTTAAGTCAACATGAATTAGACATTGCCTACTCCTGAGAAGTTTGCAAAATAATTTACAAAACCTTTAATCCGAACACTCCCAAGTTCATATTCTGCATATATAGACTATCTGCACACTTAAATGTCTGGCTGCTAGAAATATACAGGAAGCAAATCTCATCTTCAGACGTAATATCCATGGACTCATTTTTGCTTTCCCCAGAGCTTCCCAGTCACTGATACAGTCAGTGTTACCCTTTCTTGCTGATCATTTTGTCATCCCTAAAATACATAAAAAATCCCATTTTGCAATTCCACAGCCACGTCATAGTCCTTATTAGTAATTTTCTTTGCATGCCCTCTCTCTACAGTTGCTAGCCACCTAGAAAAATGCTGTCATGATCATGTCTGGACAATGACCCTATTCAAAGAATTATCTAACAGTTCTAACATCAACAATGGACAATGACAGAAGAATCCCACATGATATTCAGACCAGTCTTACCTGGGTCAGGCTGATCCTGCCCAGGCTGCAGTTAAAACCTTTTACTTCCACAAAGTCTTGTGAGCCGAGGAATCTTTCTGATGAACTGGTTTGAACTTTGGGAGACTCTAAGAAGTAAATAACAGCAAAGCCTACTTCAAGTAAAGTGAGGGTTGGAAGAGGTCAGACTAGACTGCATGGAGCCCAGGGGAAGTCAACAGTAATAGTGGCTTCTGGGTCACTAGATCCAATCTCCTTGAGATTGTTATTGAGTGGGAAGGATTTCTGTTGAATCACTTTTGTGATCAGTATATAAGAAATACATTAGCAGCCCTAGAGTTAGTTAACTTCTTTGTGGCCAGGGTCACGTGTATCAAATGTGACATCACACTCTGAAGGAGTTTAGAGGCTCACCCAGCACCCTCATTTTACACAGGGAGGGAACAGAGGTCCAGGGAGGCCAAAGGTCTTGCCCAATTACAGTAAAATTGTAAAGCAATTAGCAAGACTATTGATGGCAACAAGGGATTGTTCCGGAGTCCTTGTCCCTCCCACCATGCTGGTGCAGACATATGTGATGAGCTGTTGGAAGAATCTCACCTGCAGGCTGCAGCAGCCACATGACAGATGCCTAAACAGGAAACAGTGACCATGGCAACATTTCTAAATATATATCCGGAGGAGGCTTTGTGATTCTTTGATTAGAGAGGTCCGTTCAGAAAAGGATCTGTCCATACATGCTTAAAGAGGCAAGCCACATGCCGTCTTCCCAAACGAAGGCAAGAGTTGAGAGCATGGTCAAGAAGTAGAGTCCCTTCCACTTCTAAGTGAACCCTGAGTCTTGAACGGGGAAAAGTAGCTTCCTTCAAAGGCTGCTCAAGTTGGAGCTTGTACTCAGAGATGACAATAATCCTTAAGCAAACACCTAGTTCGAGGAAAGGGAATTAAGAGGGTTGTCCCTGCCTACCCTGGCCACCCACTGGGAGACACTGTCCCCACAAGAAGTGCCCTCCAGGCAAGCAAGATAGAGCTCAGTCGTGGTGTGCCCTCCACATCATGGGTGGCCTCATCCGCACCAGTGTTCTCCAGTCTGCCCCTTCACTGCTGAGTTTACCTGGCTGAGTTGTCTCTACCCTACCTTTCTCACTTTTTTTTTTTAACTCTTTGCTGACAGCTGTGGGAAGAGGACTTATTCCATTTTCCCTTCCAGGTAATAAATATATCACTTTAATTGGGGGCTTGATCTATGGTGGGTATAATTCTAAGGGCTTTATGTGCATTGATAGTTAATCTTCACAACAACTCTATAAAGTGGGTACTATGATTATCCCCATTTTACAGATGAGACACAAAAAAGTTATGGTTTTACATATCCTTTTTGTTCCAGGTGACTTAGGAGAAAGATATTACCACCATTGGCCCGTAAAATACTATGTCTATACCTATATCTATATCCATCTTAGAAGCTGCTAATGGTTCTATAAACTTCTATGGATAGCTACTAAATTTCACCTACACACAGGGCTGGCTTGGGGGGAAATCTGAGTGTCTGTCTACTCTTGAGACCTCAGATTGCTAAAGAATAAGAAGGGCATAGCTTCACACAGTCTTCATGTTTATCCTTAGGGAGAATTCCTAGCCATTTAAAAACCTCAGCTAGAATATTCTTCAGACAAAAGAAAAAGCCATAAATCATTTCCAAAATGTATTCCAATTCATAGAAATTATGAGATATCAGCAATATCATTTTCTCTTAGATACTAATTAGTATCTTGGTGATGTATTAGTCATTTTATATTCTGTCTGGTTGAAAAAGAAGTTCAGCCCCACTAGCTTCATGTTTAATATGCCTTTCATTCTCTTGGCTCTACCTGTTACACATTTGGGAGATCGGTAATAAATCAACTATGAATCTTTTTAGTCATGCTGCAGAAAAAAATCTGTAGTCATTTATAAGCCATCTCTACTCAAAGTTCAAAATCAAAAGATAAAATGAGTTCAAAGCAGAAAGGAAATAACATTCTACACTATCCTTTATATGAAGGGACTGACCCATATGAATCAATAACTTGATATTTCATTTATTTTGGGTAGCTCTCTAAACCCTTTAGAGACCTAAATATGATAGAGTTGATTTCCTTAGCGTTAAGTGTTAAGAACTTTAGCTCATCAGCACCGAAGCTCAAACTAAAACTGAAAGCCATTCAAGGAATGCTTTTAAACGACCTTCACCACCTCACATATCCCATGCACATGAACGAAAGAGAAGTAGCCCAAACCAGCTTGATAAATGACAGAAAAACCGGTTCTTACGTAAGAGGCAATGCACACCTCACCCAGTTACATAATTAAGCATATTTGGCAGGAGAATGCTGACAAGACTGGAATGCCCTGCTTGTTTGTAAGTGTTCCAACAGAAGTAGGGTTGGGAACAGACATCAAGAGACACCAATTTGATGTATTCAAAACCCTCGGAGCAAACTTTTAATGGACCATGTCTGAATAAACAACCTGCCAATTTGCATGGGCGCTGTCTTAGCTCGGGTTGTTCTCATAAAAGCCTATAGTCCAGGTGGCTTAAACAACATTTGCTTCTTCACAGTTCTGGAAGCTGGAAGTCTAAGGACAGGGGGGTCAATATAGTCCAGTTCTGGTGAGGGTCTTTCTTCTGGCTTGTAGATGGCCACCTTCTTTTTGTGTGCTCACATGGTCTTTTCTGGGTGCTTGTACATGGAGAAATACACATCTGTCTCTTCCTCTTCTTACCAGGGCATCAATTCCATCATGGGGGTCCCATATTCATAACCTCATCAAAACCTAATTACCTTTCACAGCTGCCCCACCTCCAAATATCATCACTCTGGAAGCTAGGACCACAACTTACGACTTACAACTTACTGGGGTGGGACACAAACAGTCAGTGTTTCAAAGGTGCCTATATTAGGGAAGACCCTCATCTTCAAAATATCGACCTCCTGTCTTTTTCCTTTTAAAACCAATCTTCAATAAGCTAATACTTCACTCATTGCCTCTTCTTCCTTGCCCTCCACAGTTGAGGGACTTACACCATCAACCAATATACTAAAGGCTTCCTTCTCAGACAGCAACTCTAAATGACCTTTCTCAGCCTTCTTGCTGCCTGGTCCTTTTGCAGTACAGGACACTGAAGCTTACCTTCCCTTCTCAAACTCTCTCATCCATAAATGTAAAAGAGAGTTTAGAAACAGACCAACTGGGGTTCAAATTTGGGTCCTAGACAATTATAATTTACTTAATTTCCGAATCTCACTTTCCTTCCCCACTGATAAAAATAAGAATACTTTTTGACTACCCTCAGGAGACTTGTGGGGATTAAATGAAACAAGACAGTGAAGGCACTGACCACTGGGTCATCAGTAAGTTATCAGTTTCCTTCTCTCTATAGCCCTGTTCTTGCTCCTGAGTGCTGGTCCATAATTTCTACTTGCCTTTAGCACACTTCTATCCAGATGTCCAACTCAACTTGTGCAAACCTGAATTAATACACTCTTCTACTCCTGCCTGATTTGGGGCTAATGGCATCAGCCTTCTTCCCATCTCCAGGGCCAGAATTCCAAAGATCCTGAAATTATGTGGAGATGTAAGACCAAAGGACTTAGATTTGGGACAACTATGAGAAATCCCCATCTGTGTCTATCAGCCACAGAAACATTCCAGTACCCAGACAAGCTCTATGAAAAGCATCCCTCTGATGTTTAAACCAGTGGTTTTCCAAGTGGGGTTCCCCAGGCCAGCAGCATCAGCAGCACCTAAAAACTTGTTAGGAAGGTAAATTCTTGGCCCTCCTCAGTTCTATAGAATCAGATCCTTGGGACAGGACCCAGGATTTTCTAGACAATCACGGTACAAATTAAAGTTGGGAGTCTAGTGGTATAAAGAACCCACTATCCTGGGCCTTCCTTAGAAGGATACAAGTGTTTAAATATTGGAGTACATGAATATTTAAGCATTAGTGTACATTAAATTCAATTAGTATAAAACGATTTGTAATTATATAACAATTTATAAGACGGACATTATCTTGGTCTATTTTATGCCATTATAAAAATTTCAGAAATAATCTTGGTGCTACAAAAACTAAAAATATTTCCATTTCTTACCCATAAATGCAAATATTTAGAAAAAGACTGAAAAGATACTTAGCTTAACTCTGTGAGAAGAGTATTCTTAAGCAACTAAAGGTAACTTACAGAAACAGATTCCCACTTGAATCTGTTATACAACAATAAAATAAAACTAACTTTAGGAATGGAAAGGCTGATATTGTTTTACTTTAATTTGAAACACCTCTTCCCCATGATCTAAATAGCATGCGATACACATGATCAGTGACATTTCAGAGGCCAGGATATGCAGAGGAAAAACTTCGCTGGTTTTTTTTTTTTTTAACTTAGCTATTTAAATATACCATGTTAATTGCTGTCTTCAAAGATATTAGGCTAAAATAATTGGTACATAAAAATGCCTTTTGAGACTCAGGAAATCTCAGATCTACTTTCCAAGAGTAGAACAAGGAAGCATTAACAAGATAGATTTAAATTGGAGAGCTGCAAGTTCCTACACAAGATAATGGATCATACAGCAAGTGCCAAAGCAACAGCACCACCCCAGGCAACATTAAAATATCTTGGTTGGGGGGGGAGGGTGCTGCTAACCACAGAAACTGCCCCTGTGAACAAAACCTGTGAATGACAGTCAACAATGAAAGGCTTCAGAACAATGAAATCAAACAAAGGAACATGGCCATCTATTGTTTATGAAGGCTTGTTTTCTCAAAGGCTTGTTATCTAGCTAAAAATCAAACACCTAGAGACAATTTTACCTTTTAAAGGTCATTCAATTATTTCCACACACAGGATCATAAAACACGCAGTGCAAGTAAATTAAGACCCATCAGTGCTGAAAAGGGGCCAGTTGTCTGTTACAATGGTACTCGCCTTCAGTTACTGCTGACTTCAAGTCACTGAGCCGTCAATATACTTCAACATTTATTTCCTGGTTATTTTAGCTCTGTCTAGCCTTTCCAGTTGCCTGTATTTAGTCACTTAATTTTGTCTCAAGCATCCAACAGATCCTTTCCCTTGTTTCCCCACAGTTTAGCAGAAATCAGGCTTTAACTTGGAGTCTTGCTGTAGTTTTGGGAATACCGGAAAGGAAGAACCACTGGGAGAATTTCTACTGCGCATGCCCAGGGCATAGCCTCGGTCTCTAAGGAGGCTGGTTTGCTCCCAGCTTCCCCCGTGTAGCCACTGTCGTTACTTCACCGGAAATGCCCTGTCGTTACTTCACCGGAAATGCCCTGATATCCTCCGAATATAGACTGAAGGAAATTCTGGTGATAAAGAGAAAAAAGCCTTTTACCTCATCTCAGCTTACCCTCCGAGTTTCATGCTCCAGGATTGATTGCTTCTAGGATGGCATCTATTTCTTTCAGGAGAAACTGTAACTTCAACAAAGGTATGTGATTTGACTGTTTGTCCTTTAAAATGAAATCGACCAAAAATCAATCTCCATCCAATGGTCGGCCTCTATTATATCAGCACAGTGTAGGGACCATCTCATTGGCCAGTGCAGGTCAGACGGCAGATCGTAGCTGTTTCTTCTCTCTCTCTCTCTTTTTTTAAGATTTATGTATTTATTAATTTGAGAGAGAGAGTGAGCAAGCAGGGGGAGGGGCAGAAGGAGAGGGAGAGGGAGAGAGAGTCTTAAGCAAGCAGACTCCCTACTGAGTGCAGAACCCAATGCAGGGCTGGGTTCCAGGAGCCTGAAATCGTGACCTGAGCCAAAATCAAAAGCGGAAGACTTAACTGACTGAGCCACTCAGGCACTCCATTAGCTGTTTATTTTCAGTCTCATCATATCAAGGATTCAAAAACTGCTTAGGGTTTGACCTTACAGCACAGTGTATTGTTTAAAAGTTTGAAATAGTCTGAGAGAATGTATGCCAAATTTTAGTAGGGGTTTCATCTGGCTGGTGGGTTACAGGTAGTTCTTTCTTATATTTATGTATCTGTAGTTTATGATCTTTTTATAAGCCACTTTGGGGATAATAAAAATTTTGAAAGAAAGTAGTATTCAAAAGAAAGTTATTCTCTTGGCTTTATATAGTCTGAAGATGGTTCATGCTGAAAATGCAGAAAGCAAGTTAATAGTAGGAAAATAATGGGGGCCCGAACTAGGACAGTGGAGATGAACAGATATTCCAGTGGCAATATTGACAGAAATGGATGACACATTTGTGTATAAAAATGATAGTGAATGTTCAAGGATGACCCTCAGTTTTCTGGCTTAAGAAAATAAATGAATGATGCTATGTTAACCCAGGTAGGAAAGGCAACAAGAGAGTGTGTGACAGGAAAGATGGTGAGTTCAGTTGCAAACATGTGGAGTCTGAGGTAGCTGAGGAATGTTCAAGCAGAAATTACTAGTAACAAGTGGGATTTGGAGCCCAGAAGAAATGCTGAAGAATGGTTTAGGCTAGGAAGTTGTTGCTGAGGTTAACACAAAAGTCAGCATTCTAGATGAGATCACTGGAGAGAGTGAGCACAAAGAGGACAGAAGGCAGCTGGGAAGCACTTGTGTTCAAGGCATGAGCACAAGATGAAGAGCCTAAGGAGAAGTTTTCCAAGAACAAAAGAGGAATCCAGAAGAACGGGGCCACACAAATGAAGGGAATGGTGGCAACCCCCCTCAGTGACGGCTCACGTCCTGTGGTCTGGCCACCGTGTTTAACTTATGTTAGCTGTAACCATCTGGCAACCCTACATGGAGGATAGCTCCATGCTCCTTTATAAAGAAGGAAACCTTACACCCAAAGGATAAGAAATTTCAAAGCCAGAGCCACACAAGCCATAAAGGCAGAATCCAAACTGGCCTTTCTGATTTTGAAGGCTTTCCTCAGTGTCATGCTGCTCTATTAGAATGTACTGTAAATCATTCTCTCAGCTGGCCTATATCAAGATGGAATCTAGGCTCTTGCCACAGTTCTTCAACAATAGAATGAATGGCTAGCTGGGTCTTCTTGGTACAGCTATATCAACTACCTCAGGAACCCCTCTCTTTGATATCCAGCAATTTTCTCTAGATCTAAGACCAATGCCTTGTTCTTCTTGGTTGGTACTCATAGCCTATAGGTTGTGAAGTGTGTTGTATATTACCCCTGTGAATAACAGAGGGAACTAGGTAACACTTACTGATACACACTCATATATCATAGGGGACACCTCTGATTTCCTAAAAAAATTATTTTTTGAAGAAAGTAGCTTTACTTTCTGACTTTAAAAAGTAACACTAATTGAAAGATTAAGTTATAAACTATAATTTTAGAGGTCAATAATAATCTTTTAAACAAAGAAATATCGAGGCTCCTGGGTGGCTCAGTGGGTTAAAGCCTCTGCCTTCGGCTCAGGTCATGATCTCAGGGTCCTGGGATTGAGCCCCGCATCCAGCTCCCCACTCAGCGGGGAGCCTGCTTCCCCCTCTCTCTGCCTGCCTCTCTGCCTACTTGTGATCTCTCTGTCAAATAAAAAAAATTTTAAAAAATCTTAAACAAAGAAATATGTAATATTTTGAGCACCTAAGTAATTCCAGGATGTTCCATTTGAACAGAAGAGGTAAACATTTGCCAATTGATTAACAAGAGAGCACCACTTAGAAATCATACAATTCTGCAACATAAAGCAGCCAAGACATAGAGACATCATAGATATTTTATGGAGCATTGAAAAGAAAGTAATAAAATATTATGGTGAAAGTAAAAAAAAAATTCAAGGACACAGGTGATCATACCTAGTTTCTTGGGAATTTATTGAATTTCTCTGTGATTGGCAGATTGAGATATAAGAAAAAAATTCTGAAACCATATTTCTCTTAAGACATAGTAAATTTGGGGCACATAGGTAGTGCAGTCAGTCAAGTGCCCGACTCTTGGTTTTGGCTCGGGTCCTAATCTCAGGGTTGTGAAATTGAGCCCCACAGTAGAGCCCCACGTGGTGCCCTGTGCTCCGCACAGAGTCTGAGACTCTCTCTCCCTCTGTCCCTCCCCTCCTCTGTAAAATAAATAAATAAATCTTAAAAAAAAATGAGGAGATAGTAAATTTCAACATACAATGCATTGTACAGAAGTACAATAGCTGAATCCAAGATACTTAATTATTTTACCCCCTCAAACAGAATCCTACCAGTTTTCTTTCGTACTTGGTAAGATTGATCTGGGCAACTCCAGATTTATGACAAGAATTATGCAAGGAAGATTTTCACTGACTTCACCAACACTCCAGGAAAGTGACTGAAGGATTAATCAGGAATCCTCATTTCTGGGGCACCTGGGTGGCTCAGTTGGTTAAACGTCTGCCTTCAGCTCAGGTCATGATCTCAGGGTCCTGGGATCGAGCCCCACATCAGGGCTCCCTGCTCCCTGGGAAGCCTGCTTCTCCCTCTCTCTGCATACTGTTCCCTCTGCTTGTGCTCTCTGTCAAATAAATAAATAAAATCTTAAAAAAACAAAAGGAATCCTCATTTCCTGGCTCACTTAGTCCCTTCCTGTAGTTGCCAAATCATATGGTTCTTTAAAGAAATAAAATGACTGACCCAGGAACCAGGACCTAAACAAATGTAACTCTGTTGTGGCTAATGAAGATATACCAGATTGGGGACCATGAGGCCTCCAGAAACCAGCAATATAGGAATACCAAAGAAACTTGGTTCCAATTCTTGATACAATGTTATTGCATTTTTTCAAGGTGTGTGTGTGTGTGTGTGTGTGTGTGTGTGTGTGTGTGCGTGCGTGCGCGCACGCGTGTCTGATGGCTTTTCATACAAAGAGTGAAAAGAAAGTATTCAGTGAAAATAAAAAAGCAAACTCAAAGCAAGTGAGTTTAGAGAAGAAAGAATAAGTGATGGTAGAGAGTACTTAGTCAAACAGTCATGCAAGAGCCAAAGGGCACATTTATGCCAGGGAGAGATATCATAGAGAGATATATATCTATACATCTATCTAGAGATAGAGATAGACATTTAGCTGCCATTTCTTTTAACAAAATATTGAGAGCTCTTGGCAGAATCTGACATATTAGATTAGATTAGATATACATGTTTTTGTTTGTGTTTTGAACTTTAAAGTAAAAATTAAAAATGGCCTAGGAGCCAACTTTCATGACAAAATCAAGATGTACTCCTTTTTTTTTTTTTAAAGATTTTATTTATTTATTTGACAGAGAGAGAGATCACAAGTAGGCAGAGAGGCAGGCAGAGAGAGAGAGGAGGAAGCAGGCTCCCTGCTGAGCAGAGAGCCCAATGCGGGGCTCAATCCCAGGACCCGAAGGCAGAGTCTTTAACCCACTGAGCTACCCAGGCACCCCTCAAGATGTACTCTTAAGAGAAGACATCACTGCAGGGCTTTTTGGAAAGCAAGGGTTCATTCTGTATCAATTCTGGATGGAACAGGCCAATGATGCCACACTTCTAGAATTCTGTAACATTCTTTCTGACTTTTAAGACCTCTCCTCAGGGTGCCTGGGTGGCTCAGTTGGTTAAGCGACTGCTTTCAGCTCAGGTCATGATCCTGGAGTCCCGAGATCGAGTCCCACATTGGGCTCCTAGCTTCATGGGGAGTCCGCTTCTCACTCTGACCTTCTCCCCTCTCATGCTCTTGCTTACTCTCAATCTCTCTCTCTCTCAAACAAAAACAAAAACAAAAAAACAAAAAAACCTCTCCTCTGTCATGTTCTTGGCTGACTCTTGTCACACTGCAAGAGAATTTTCATTAGTTCTGAGGAAACTCTTGCCATCCTTGGTGCAGCTGGAAGAACCCCAGCTCCCTGCTGCCCCCTGTTACACTATGACGTAAGACCCCCACCTTTATCACCAATTTCTGAACTCCCATATGAAACTACCTGGACAGAAGGCTTCAGGCTTTTTTATATTGATTGTATTAATTTTTTAATAGACTTTATTTTTTAGAGCAGTTTTAGGTTCACAGAAAAACTGAGCACAAAGTCCTGAGATTTTCCTACCCCACACATGCATACACTCCCCCACTGTTGGCCTTTTACACCAGGGTGGTATGTTTGTTACAGTGGATGGACCTCCACTGATACATCATTATCCCTCAAAGTTCATAGTTTGCTTTGGGGTTCACTCCTGGTGGTGTACATTCTATGGGTTTTGACACATATGTAATGACATGAACTCACTATTATAGAGCAGTTTCACTGCCTTCATTTTGATTAATTTTTAAGTTAGAAAACCTACTGATCAAATTTAATTAGTCAAAGAGACACCTGGATGATAAAAACAAATTGCTTAAGCCACTGCCACCTAGAACAGAGATGGTTAAACAATATGAAATTAAAAAAAAATGTCCATTGGCTTAATTCACTATCAAATTATTCTTTGTAGGTAATATAATTGTATGGGGGTTTACAGGGTCTTAACTAAAGTTCAGCTGCTAGCAAATTGCACATAGCAGAGAGCTGACTGCAGTCTAGAATGAAAAAAAGAAAGAACCATGAGTGAAGCATGAATCAGAGTTTCATGCATTCTAAGACCATGTCCTCCCCCCAAATAGCACATCATCACTCAGAAGGTCCATACGAACTTCACTGATCAGTAGACACCACTGAAACCACACTTTCCCTGTTCCCCTTATACTTGACGCTATGTATCCACTCGCGTCTTTCCTTATCATAACGGGTTAGAGGTCTTGAAAATGCTTTTGACCTTTTCATTCACTTTTTCCTGATCCCTGAACCCGAGAAGTTTCTCTGCCTCCCAGACCCCTTGCTCTTTCAGTGCTACTCTGAGGCTACTCTCTTCACCCAAGATGCCCAAATTACCAGACATAAAAACCTCAACTTCATCGGCTGTAGCTCAGATTAATAATATTTGCCTTTAAAGGTGTGTGTTGAAGCATTAAAATAAACAATGTACATCCCTATTTCTTTTTTTTTTTAATTTGTCAGAGAGAGAGAGAGAGAGAGAACGTGTGTGCACAAGCAGGGGGAGGGGCAGGCAGAGGGAGAAGCAGGCTCCCCGCTGAGCAAGGAGCCCAATGTGGGACTCCATCCCAGGACCCTGGGATCATGACCTGAGCCGAAGGCAGCTGCTTAACCAACTTAGCCACCCAGGTGTCCCCACATTCCTATTTCTTAACAGAGAAGCCATTCATAAATGGTGAATAGTTTATCTTCTGAGCTTCTAAATTTATCTATAATTATTTTGACAAGTATTATGAATATTTATCTGTGTATTTTTTCCTCCCATTAGATTGTAAGCTTCCTGAGGCCAGGATCTGCTTTGCTCATCTTGGTATCCCCTTAACACATAACAAGTTTAAGCACAAAATAAATGCATTTATCACCGCATTTAATCACTGCATTTAGGAACAGTCAGAATAGCAACTCTATCTGTACCGCACAGAAGAGAACCAACTTCCCCAGGACAGAAAATGTGCTAATTACATATTAACCTGATTCAAACCTAGTGTCTCATTCATACTAAGAATGATTTCCTAAAAGGTCCTGGTAGTCCAATTACACAACATAAGACTAAACACAATTACTGATCTAAAGGTGATGAGCTCCAAAAATCTCTAAACTAATGGAAGATTAAGTTGTAAAATGCGGGAACCACTTTAAATTCCCCTTCTTTCTGTCACGTGGGGATGTGGCTGAAGGTCACTCACAACTACCAGTCTGTGAGGTGGCAGTGGTGGGCAGGAAGGAGGCCAAGACTTGGAATCTGATGGCCTCATCTCTGTCACATTTGTTTTGTAACTGGGTAGAAATGACAATCTCTGTCAAAGTCATGGTTTTCTCATTTACAACATGGGAATAAAGGATTTGCATGTCAAAGATCACCATAAGAATTACATGACATGGCACACATGAATGTGCTTTCCAAAAATTCCAAGATACTGTTAATATGGGATTATAATTCTCATCCAAATGGGATCATAACATGGGATCATAATTCTTATCCAAATATGTGTATTTTTCTTTCCTTCTTATTTTTAAGATTTTATTTATTTATTTGAGAGAAAGAGCATAAGTAAGGGGAGCAGCAGAGGGAGAGGGAGAAGACTCCTCGCTGAGCAGGGAGGCCAATGCAGGGCTCGATCCCAGGACCCTGGGATCACAACCTGAGCCGCCAGAGGCAGACGCTCTGAGCCACCCAGGCACCCTTGTATTTTTGTTTCTTTAAACATTCCCTTCAATAAATTAATGTGATGTCTGGGACTTGCTTTATAAAAGAAATGGGGCAGGAGGTACAGGATAAGAGAGGAAGTGGGCTGACCACATGTGGATACTTGTCAGCACTGGGTGATAGATACATATGGGCTCTGAAAAAGTCCATCCTGACAGATGGAGTTAGGCAAAGGCATACCAATTAAGAATTAATTTTAGGGATGCCTGGGAGGATCAGTGGGTTAAGTGTCCAACTCTTGATTTTGGCTCAGATTATGATCTCAGGGTTGTAGGATCAAGCCCCAGTTCAGGCCCCACACTGAGAGTGGAGTCTGCTTGAGAGTCTCTCTCTCCCTCTGCTCTTCTCCACCAACCACACTCTTTCTCTCTCAAAAAAGAAAAAAAAAGAATTTTATGTAATTTGAGAAGCAAACCTTAGCTTCTGGAATGCTGCAGAAAATCATTTTAGAAAGTCAGAGAAGCATTTGAAAACCTGATGAAATCTATATACAATAAAAAACACAGTGCAACCTTTTTTAAAGAGGAATCTCCAGAATCCTGCTGCCCTGCCAAAGATGCCCCTTGGACTCTGGTCCCAAAATTGCCATGGACTCTGGTCAAGATCCAGTTCTGGTAAGCCCGTCTTTTTATTTTAGAGTAAAACACTGCTGTTCTGGGAGACCTTTGGTCCACTGCTCCTGTATGAGCCTAAAGACCCTAATATTCATCAGAGAGTTTTATCCCCCCTCTCTCTTAGGGAGACAAAAAAATGGAATTAACAGACTATATAACTGCTCTTAAGCAACTTACCACAAGGCTCTGAAAGTCATTTCCCAAAAGACAAATATTGCAGCCAGGGAAGAATATGTTTTGTTTGCAAAATGCCTGTAAGAATTTTTCTGTCGCATAAAGTGTGTCTACCTTTGCCAATTAGGGTAGTTATTAGAGAAAATCTGCCCAGCAGACATGCCTCCAAAGGGAAGAGAGCCTTGGCTGGATGTCCTCTCAACCACATCTTCTATTCTATTCTAGAGGAGGGGTTAAGGGGCACTCCAATTGGGGGGGGCTCCAATTTCGGAGCAGAAATGCACTCAGGGTCATAGAGCCCAGCTGTGTGTTGCAGGCAAATTCCTTCGTATCCACTTTTGCCCAAGTGAATAAGACTTCAGGATTGTTCCAAGATTTTATGAAGAAATACCTTATTTGTCGATGACCCCAAACCAATGAGAGTAATATCTAGATATTGCTTAACGGTTTTGGGTAGAAAACAAAGGGGACAGTAGAAATACCCTTTGACTAATCATTGACTTTTGGTGCCCTGACCGTTCCACTCCTCGCTAACCCTAGAGAATCAGAAGTATGCTTTTGGAAAGGTCCCAAAGCAAATACCTTTTAAGGTCAGTCTACTCTGCAAAAAGCATGCACATAATCAATGCATGTTCTATGCACTGATCTGAATCCTACGTTCTGTGTTTCCTGAACCGTGCAAGTGAAATGAAAATAGAAGCCAAAATATTGTGACTTGCCAAATACCATGGAATTGCATCATGTACAAATTAATTTATGAGACTGTATCAAGGGAGTTGAACTATAAGCCTTGGGGATAGGGTAAAAATGTGAAGAGGAGGACAAAAAAGCAGATGGGTGATGAGGAGAAGGAGAAGGGGAGGGGAGAGGAGGAAAAGGGCAAAGAAAGGATTTAAGTAGTTCAGGTGATCACTCCCAGGGGCTGCATGAGTGCGTGCAGGGGAGGTCAAATGCACCTAAGGAGAACTTGACCCATCTGAGACAATAGTCCTGGCCAGCCCGACATCCAGGGATTCACAAATAGCTCCTCCAAGAGCTTAGTTCTCCCAAGGTAACTTTTACTAAGTGTTGCCATTAGAACATGCAAAACACCTCACTACTGAAATTAAACTTGGTGGCAGAATCTGGCACTACTTCCTGAATTGTACCACTCAATGCCAAGAATATATGCCTGTTTTTAAATTATTAGGAACCTTTTTGCCACGAAATGATAGATAATCAACAATTTTAAAATACCACTCAATGTGTATACCATATTTGAAAGGCAATTCCTCCTGAAATTACCATCATACAGACATGTGCAAAGTTTGGAATGCCAAAGGGTCAAGAAACAAATTCCTTTGGTGTGTGAAATACACTCACAGGTCCCAAATCAAAGCACACTTTGAGGTCTTTGTTGGTCCTTTGTTTTGTCTTGAATTATTATGGGAGGAGGGAGACAAAAAGCTGGTTTTAAGGTCTATTTTCTCTCTATCCTGATTAACATGTTATATTTTATTTGAAGCCAACAGTGGTATTTTAAGGAACTAGTGGCACATCTAGTATATTATCCATATTGGGCAATCAGAGTGGATCAGGGTTTTTTTTAAGATTTTATTCATTTGAGAGAGAGAGAGAGCACGCATCAGGGTGAGGGGCAGAGGGAGAAGCAGACTCCCTGCTGAGCAGGACATCCAATGCAGGACTTGATCCCAGGACCCTGAGATCATGACCTGAGCCTAAGGCAGCCGCTTAACTGACTGAGCCACCAGAGCCCCAGAGTGTATCAGTTTTAACATCCCCTTCTACATGCCAAAAAGTAATAATTGTGCAATAATTGGTAATAATCACTATTTTCTTGATTTGTTCTTTAGTTGTAAAACAGATAATTTATGATTAAACATTTTAATTTTAAAGATATTATTCAAATTCAACAAAATATTTTACATGTGACCTGAAACTTGCACTTTACCAAGCAAAAATACTGCTTCTTGAAATTCAAGCTCTTTTCCACAGTTTCAAGATTTTAATGCAAGTAGAAACACCAAGGGGTCACAGAGAATGACAACTCTGAAGTAAGGCATGTTTTGTCCTCACAATGCCTGTGTTAATCCTCTTTATTTTAAGCCTACCATCAAATGAAGGAATTTGGGATACCACAGGGCTTGGAAAAGGCCATTCAAGCTAGCTCCAGAGAAACCAAACCTCCATGAGTGTATTCTGTGAATAAAAACACAGAGAGCACCCACTGAATAACCGGAAGTTCTCTAAATTAACTTCCAGGTATAGTGTGATGGCAATTGAAGGGACCTAATGAAAATGTGCTCATGTGAAGCTCACACCACAGAAATTCAACAAGAACCACAGCAGCTGTTCAGAACTGATTTCTTATGAGAGGCACATTTTATTATTAATATTATTTAGAATTGCCAGCACGTGATGATTTTTAAAAAAATCACATCGATTTTTGGTTCGTTTGATCACTGTTTTTAAATTCTCTATATCAGTGCATTCCTTTATTGACTGTGCCCAGGGCTGACCGCCTGACCTTCTCTCACTTGGTCTGCCACTCAGAGGATTACTCTGTATCTAAAAACTTAACTTCTTTCACCACATACTAAGTAAATTTTATGGTAATTCATAAGCTGAATATGAAGTACTAATCCTGCTTGCTTTTTAAAAAATATTTTATTTATTTCTTTGACAGAGAGAGAGAAAGAGTGAGAGAGAGAATACAAGCAGGGGGAGTGGCAGAAGGAGAAGCAGGCTTCCTGCTGATCAGGGAGCCTGACTCGGGGGCTCAATCCCAGGACCCTGGGATCATGACCTGAGCCAAGGCAGACGCTTAACAACTGAGCCACCCAGGCGCCCCTGCACCTGCTTACTTTGTAATATAAATAAGTAGCCCCTGAAAAATGTTTCCGGCAGGGCCCCCTATACCCTGCCGTACATTCTTCGGTACTGCTCATTCAACCTGGCCTAATAACCCTTCTGCTGCAGGCAACCTCTGTTCTCCTATTGGACACATTAGGGACTCTCTCAATGTGCTCAGACACATGCAACATCACTCACACCATCAAGGAATCAAGTGGCTCAGGAGGTGAGGTAATCCTGCCATCTCTTTTTTTTTTTTTAGATTTTTAAATTTATTTATTAGAGTGAGCATAAACAAGGGAAGGGAGGGGCAGAGGGAAAGAGAGAAGCAGACTCCCTGCTGATCAGGGACCCCCCCACACACACACCGAGGTGAGCCTCAATTCCAGGACCCTGGGATCATGACCTGAGCTGGGGGCAGATGCCTAACTGACTGAGCCACCCAGGGGCCCCCTTTCTTTTTCTTTCTCTTCTTTTTCTTCTTCTTCTTCTTGTTTTTTGTTTAAGATTTTTAAATTCTGCCATCTCCTAAGATAATCAGGAGTTGAGGTGATAGGTAAGAGCCAGGAGAAAAACAGATTTTTGCCCCCCACTGTGGACCCATGACCTTGAAAAGGCTTTGGAAGGGACCACAGAGGACACTGTTACCCTCATCCTGACTGTACAATATTTAGGGAAAGAAGGAATCAGTAACCCCAATGAGAGAAGCTCTTGGTAGAGCCAAGAAAGTGAAGAAAACAGTCCAAGATAGTTGGAGGCCAAAGGGGGTGAGTTGATCACAGAACGGGAGCTCTGGAGCACACAGGGAGGGCTGGCAGGCTCATGGAAGGACAGTTGACTCAGGAAGCTCTTTGGGGCAATGAGGGCTGACAGGAGGGAACTGGCAGAGATCAGGGGATCCAGGAACTACATCCCAGGCTAAGGCCCATGGGAACAGGCTGTGAAGGCCGTGGGTATATGCCCAACAGAGGGCCCCTACAGGAGAGACTTCTTAGGTCCACTTGGAAGAAAGCCCTAGTGAGGCCCTGAATAGCAGGTTCCTTTTTCTGGGCTGGCTGATGCAGGCAGCCCCAGAGAGGGGGCAGGTCTAGAAACCTAGAAGCAGGGGCAGCATCTGGGTGGCTCAGTTGTTGGGCGTCTGCCTTTGGCTCAGGTCATGGTCCCAGGGTTCTGGGATCGAGCCCCGCCTTGGGCTTCCTGCTCTGCGGGAAGGCCTGCTTCTCCCTCTCCCACTCTCCCTGCTGCTGTTCCCTCTCTTGCTGTGTCTCTGTCAAATAAATAAATAAAATCTTAAAAAAAAAAAAAAGAAGAAGAAAAAAGAAACCTGGAAGCAAGAATGAGCCAGCAGGAGCCCTGACTGAGGCTCTTCACTTGCTTTGGGGCCTCTTTTTTTTTTACCCTGTGTTTCATCCAAGTGATCACCCTGTGATTATCCAAGGACCAATCCTGATCTGAATGGACACATTTTTCCCTAATGTATGTAAATACCAATCAAGCTGCCTTACTCTAAGGTAGGGTCTAATGGGTCCTAAACCTGGTACATTACAGACTTGCCTAAGGAAATAGAAAATACATAGAAGCACTGGCCCCACCCCAAATCTACTGATAAAGAATCTCAGTGGGATAAGCATAGGAATTGGAATTGAAAAACACTCATCTGCCTCCCCTTCTAGACCCCAATAATTTTGATATTTGGGCCAAGAACCAAAGTTTGGAAATAGTTGACAAGAAGTCAGTGAATCTCTTTAAGGGGACCTTTATTTTAAGGGGCCAGGGCTCAAGCCCTTTTCCCTCACTAAGAGTATCAGAATTACCCTGGACTCCTAAAAATGCAGATTCTTCACTCCCACCCAGAAGTCTAAGGGTGGAGTACCTAGGGGACCGGAGCACCCAAACCCTGAGAACCATTGCTTTAAGGTGCCGTTTTCTAAACTAAGAGAAATCGAAGGAATTCTGGGACATTCTCTAAGCATACAAATTCCATGTCCCCCTCTCTTTAGGCCAATTGAAACAGAAGCTGTGGTGAGGGGCCCGGAAATCTTCTAATTCAACAAGTCCCTCCACGTGGTTTTTTATTACTAGGCAAATTAGGAAACACTGTTGGAGACAATATTTCATATTCACTGAACGCACACTGTGTGCAGGGTTCTGCCTTTGCTCATTTACTTTGCTCATTCCACCATATTGGAATTCTCAGTATTTAAGCTATTTTGTTCATTGCCATTTACTCATTTACTTTGCTCATTTCCTGATAGCAACCATCTATAGGGTTGTTGTTCCTTCACAGACCATCCATCCCTCTTCACCAACCTGCAATGGGTGGATTTTTCCACTTGAATCTCAGGGCAATCTCATTTCACATATCCACAGTCCCTTAGCCTAGATTCTGAGTTCTCTCAGGCCTTGACAAGAAGCACCGATTTCCATATCTCGCTATTTTACAAAGCACTCCATAAGCTTCATTGCGGAAGAGAGGAGCTCTGTATGTATTGTTGCTTCTAAGAAATTGGAGTCATTCTGCTTTTTGTCCCAGCACATTTGGCAGCGTAAGAGTCTACCTTGATTTTGAAGATGTGGAGACAGGAGTTGGCAGAAAACCTGCTCTGAAAGCAGAGACCTTTTGAGTTACTCTGGCTGCGAGTCAGCGTCCTGCAGAAACTGAACCAGGAAAAGGAACACAGAAAGATCATCTGGTTTGGCTGGCCCTATGAGCCCGGATGCTGGCCAGGGAAGAGAATTTCAGTGCAGAAAAGAAAGGTAAGAGATATTTCCAGTTTCCTGTCACACCCTTCTCCCACATGCTTATCCACATTCTGATCAGCCTTCTGAGAATAATAGTTTCCAGCTTTACTAAAAGCCTACACTCATCTTTCCCTTTCTGATTCCTTTCGCACTTGCCTGTACTGCACAATTTGCACATTTTAGGCTTCTCTAGTCTCTGATTATTCAATAGCATGAAAGCTAACACTCCCAGTCAGCTCCCAACCTTGAGACAATTACAGCAAATGGAAATGCTAACTGTTTTCTTATCTTTTCTTGTCAATGGTTATCCTAACTCCTTCAACACGAGGATGCTGGGGTCTTTTTGTTTTGGTTTGGTTTTTTTGCTCTGAACTCAAAATTTCTCTCTTGAATCTTAAAACGTCCATTAGGTACATATGACTGTTCACAGTTTTCCTTTTTTTCTTTTCTAAAAAAGAATAAAGAGTTCCATTCAGGTATTTGTTATTTAATTCTAGTAAACTGGAAGGGAAAAAAAAAACCCTCCATTTTTTTTTCTTCACATAAGACTAAAAAAGATGATGAGGTTAGTAATTTGCCTAAAATCAGGCAGTTGGTAGGAGCAAGAAGCAGGATTCAAAGCTACAGATGACTTCAAAGTCTATGCTTTTCCCACCATCTTGGAATTCTCAGTGTTCAAGCTATTTTGTTCATTGCTTTTGCATGTTTATCTGTTATATCCTCAAGTAAATGAAAAAACGTGTTCACAGAAAATGTGGTGCCTCCCTGTACTGGTGTTGTGCTAAAACAGTCAGTAGGAATAACACATAAAAAGAAGTGATGCCTTCCCTCCTCAGCCAAACCAGCCTCACTAAATCATTTCCTGAAAGCTTCAAATCAAAAATCTCCTCAACCAAACTGACCTTTCAGGATGTATATGAGAATCACAAATCATTTGGTGACATGGCCCAAATATTGGACTGCTGCTTAGACAATCTCAGCGTCACTTGTTGGCCTTCCCGTACCCTGTGCGACCTCTTTGCACGCTGCATCTCTGCTCAGTAGAAAATTGGCTTCACCGATATAGGAACTGTGTTCTCACCAACAATTATCTTGGATCATTCAATAGGGAGAAGGCTTTACCTTGCTCTCTCCATTGAAAACCACTCACCTGGAACTTTAGAAAGTTCTGTCAGGACATCATTTAAAAATATTTAGTGATCTGTATGTTCTGTTCTGTATGCCCTATCATACAGTTCTGTTTAGACACTTAACTATAGAATGGATGAGATGGCATGATTTGTAGATCTTTTTCCAAAACTTCAGGTTGAAGAATAAGAAGAGAGGCAAGATCATCTTTCATCTAAGAAAGGAAGGTCTAGATATTAAGTGGAGTTTAAATTCTCCGTTTGCTCAACTACCAGTTTCTAAACTATACAACCTGAGGCTGCCAACTTCTCTCCATTGCCCTTGACTCATCCCCAATTTACACTGCCATGCTTTCTGGCCTTGACTCTTGCCTTAAGCCCTCAACTCTTGCCTTACTGCGATTTATTCTCTACTTAGCACAGAGATATTTTTAGACAGTAAATCAAATATATTTTTTTGTTTACTCTCCTATTTAAAACCCTTCAACTTCTTTCCAGTTTGCTTAGAATTAAAGCCCAAAACTCCTTGCTGTTGCCTATAAGACACTACAAGGCCTGGCCCCGCCTCCATCTCCAGCCTCATCCCCTACTTCATTACATAAATATCTTTTGAATAAATGAATAATTCTCTTAAATTTTCAGATATATGCCAAGTTCACCAAAATCATAGTGCTAGAATATAACAAACTTATTGTCATGTATTCATTTGGACAGCACCTAATTGGTAAATGTTACAGGCAAACATATCTATTACCAATTTTATCTCTGCTGTGTTCACAAAAAAATTTCAGAGCCAGTAGCCCACAGGCAGGGGGTCATGGGTGGCCTTTTGGGGTGTACCTCACTGCCAGGGCTGCTGAGTAGTCCATGGCACCCCCGGCACCTGGCCAAGCCTGCTCTTGCATCCCAGCTCAGGAGGGCCCTCCTGGATCTGGGAATGGACCCTTGTTGTGGTAAAGCCAGATGAAGTGCAGCGGTGACTCCTTGTAGATGTGATCTCGAGCTTTGAGAGAACGGGCTTCAGACTGATAGAAATGAAGATGCCGCAGGCACCAGAGAACATCCTTCCTGAGAACCACCATGACCTGCAGAGGAAGCCCTTCTATTCAGCGTCATCAGCTACATGAGCTCCAGTCCCATGGTGGCCATGGTCTGGAAAGACCCCAACATGGTCTACACCTCAAGGGCTATGATAGACACACTCAACTGAGTCTGCCCCAGCACCATCAGGGAGGACTTCAGCATCCACATCAGCAGGAATGTCACCCATGCCAGTGACTCCATGGAGGGGGCCCAGAAGGAGACCAGCTGTGGTTCCAGAGCAGTGAGCTGGTGAACTAGGCAGACAGAGGGTATCAGAGCAGCCTCTCCTGCCACCTCAGCGGCCACCCAGGATCAACTACCTGTGTCCAAGAACTTGAGCCCACGCCCATGGTCTGCCCATCCATCCCAGACCACCTCGCTGTCCACTTTCTGCCCCACCCCAGCTCCGAGGGGTTGAGCAACCAATTTTATGTGCCTTTTAGTATCCTAAGTCCGCAAGAGATTGGACCGAAGTGTTTCTGTAGCAAAGTGCCAGACAGTCTTTGGGCTGTCTCCCAAAATATGTAGTGTGACCTCCCATTCCCCAAAGGGGGGCACATTAAAATTCATGTACCATGGGGGCACCTGGGTGGCTCAGTGGGCTAAGCCTCTGCCTTCAGCTCAGGTCATGATCTCAGGGTCCTGGGACTGAGTCCCGCATCAGGCTCTCTGCTCGGCAGGGAGCCTGCTTCCTCCTCTCTCTGCCTGCCTCTCTGCCTACTTGTGATCTCTCTATATCAAATAAATAAAATCTTTAAACAAAAAATTCATGTACTGTGTGTGCGGGGGGGGGATTGCTTATTACAGTTTCTGCCATCTCTGAGGTAGGGATGAGGACGTTATGCGAAGTTGTAAGAGTTTGGGGGTAGAAATAAAGCTTAGCCTTTTGCAAAAAGAAAAAGAAAAAAAAATTCAGCCCCTCTCTGACCCTACCCTCATAGGTATTTTGTGAAAGACTCTTACTTTTTCCTGTTTAGTTGACTGACAACTAATAAGACAAAATCTTACAATAATATCCATAATATGTTAGCCGAACAGTCTCTTCTATAGGGGCCCCTATTTGTACTAAGGGCATCAGTTGCCTGATACCTATTAGTTAAAAATCAGTCAAGTAGTATAGCTGTTCTGGTGATGACAGATTTGATTGTTAACTGATCATTATATCAGTTAGTGGGTCTTTAAAATTCATACAAAAGGTATTTTTTAAAGACTCTGCTTTTGGAATTTAAGTAAACAACCGTCATTTATAATTTTTCAAAGCTTACTACCCTTTTGTTCTACTAACAACACCTAATGAGCTCAGTAGCCAGGAATTAGTGAAATTTAAAGATTGAGAAGAGAAGTGTCAACACAGGCATGATCTGTGACTAGCTGACAAACAATGCTCAATTAATGGATTTATGTGGGTGATGGGTGGGTTTATTAATATGCTGGTTCTATTCTGGGAGTTCTCATTAGAAGACACTGCTTCATCCTCGGCATGTCAAACTTGCTTCCAATGGATGAATTATCATGATACAAAAATAGACTGCAGATAAAGCCCTCAATTTCACTTGGGCAAAGCCACGAATATAGTAACCCAGATTGTTACTTAAACTTACATTTAGAAAGGTAAGAGATTTCAAGTAAAAATATAAAATTAGCTGGAAAACATGGACTGTTTTTCTAGATTATGATTTTCTTACCTGTCACTTAACAAATATTTATTTACACTGGGTTAGGCAGGTAAAAGAGTTATCAGGATTCTAATGGTAGACTCTTCAAATCATGATTAAAGGCTCAAACTGAGTACTTACTTAAACAGACCGGGGATAGATTTTCATTATCCAGTAAGAGGTATGCTCCACAATGTCTGTCCTCCATCCCATTTTGCTTACTAGAGTCACCCAAATCTTGTGATAGCCATTCCGCTTGAAAATCCACTTTCACATATGTTATAGACCAACTAGGTTATCTCTCAAAGGCAAGTGAAAAAACCTGCAGAGTCGTATATCCCAGAGATCTTTAATCTAGACTAAAACTAAATCCAAAGGCTTAAGTATTTTAACACAATTGGAAAGGATCATTTCGTTCCTTACTTTCAAAATAAGATCTTTTATATTTAGATCTGAATGACTCAAGTGTGCAGAATCAGCAAACACATGCAGAACACTAAGATAAATTTACACTAACAGGTTTTATTATATTAACTGAAAGTCGTAAGAGCTTCACATGCTCTAATAAGCCCAGGGAATGCACAAGAGTTAACAATGCCAAGAACAAATTAAAAAGAAAGTTCAGATGTCAGACTGAGTTCAAAGACATCTTTGGAAATGGTTTATTTTCAAATTGAAAATTTTCTGACAGACTTGAAAATAAATCTTACCATTGTTTAAAGAGAATTTGTAAAAATAATCGTTAGTAAGGAAAGGTCTTGGTTAAAAAAAAAGCTAAAGTCTAATGCTAACTCTTTTTTTAAAAAAATCAAATAAGGAAATAAAAAGATGGAATATATTCTATATGCCCAAAGGACCTTGGGAACAAATTAAGCATTCTTAAAAATTGAGGCATAAACTTCAACGATACTACTCTGCTCTAGAGGTAAATTGCTCCAATATATTTCCTTTCCCTCACAGGGCCACAACACAACTTGGGCATAAAGGAGAAAACTGTGTCAGCAAACTTGCATCACACTACAATTTCTCTTCCTCCAATATCCATTCTGCATTATGTATAAATATTAATAGGGTGAAATGTGAAAAAAAAAACTTAATCAGGTATACAGAGTGAATTAAGAGAACCTTTTCTTCCCCAAATCAATTTAGTGAATTTGAAAAATCAAGCGGGAACAAACTATTGGTACCTAAAGGAGCTGTGTGCTGGCTCCCACTGTTTCCTCAAGCCAATGTATTTAACGTAATTCTGTATTTTATTTTATTTTATTTTATTAAAGATTTTATTTATTTATTTGACACAGAGAAAGAGATTACAGGTAGGTAGAGAGGCAGGCAGAGAGACAGGGAGAGGAGGAAGCAGGCTCCCTGCTGAGCAGAGAGCCCGATCCGGGCCTCGATCCCAGGACGCTGAGAGCAGTGGCTTTAACCCACTGAGCCACCCAGGCGCCCTAACGTAATTCTGTATTTTAAATTAGCATTAATTTATTTTTTAAACTAAGTTTATAGTTTAAAATGTCTCTAACACAAATTGCTACAAAGAATTTTTTTTAAAGAAGAGCACAAGCAGGGGGAGCAGCAGAGGGAGAGGGAGCAGACTCCCTGCTGAGCAGGAAGCCCGATGTGATTTGTGATGCAGGATTCGATCCCAGGACCCTGGGACCATGACCTAAGCCAAAGGCAGACACTTAACCACCTGGGCCACCCAGGCATCCCTACAAAGAATTTTTTACTAAGAATTATTTCAAAGCCAAAGAAAATAACTGCCACCATGAAAAAGGGGTTTAGTCACTGTTGCTTTTCATTATTTTTTCACTTAATACTCACCAACCTACTTACATTTTTCTCATGTTTTATAGAAAAACATGTACAAAGTATATTTCATTTGACAAAAATCCATATATATACACCACATATATTTACATCTCTAGATTGTAGATAACCTAGAAGTATTCAGTGACTTGGCCAGAAAACTTCCGTATAGTCCAGTCCTTACTTATTACCAATCCAAAAAAACATTGTGAGACTTTGCTCACTCTTGAAATGTTAGAGTCCATTTTGCATTAATTAGAACAGATTTAACTGCAAGCATCACAATGAAAGAGATGTATCCCTGAAAGTTGGAGCATTCCACCACCCTGAAATGTTTGAACTTTATAAAGCATCTTCATGCTTTATTTTTATTCTAATCTCAACCTGGAAAATTGATATTCCTTAAAAAAGATTATCTATTGATGGCCAGTGGTATGCTCCTTAACAACAGCTCTGTAAAAAAGAAGGAGGAGGAGACAAGGGCTCTGATTTGCAGCCGTACCAAATGCCACGGTATAAATACTCCCAATGTGGCTGATTTCCCGCTGCCAATGTGACATCTCGTAAAATGAACTAAATTAGTTAACAAGTGATGACTTGAGTATTTAACACTTTCGCTTTTAACCCAAGTAATTAAAGTTTATCTAATGTGATTCTTTGATAGTGGGTATTTAACAACCACCTCCCCAAATTCCTAAAAATTGAGCGACCCGTAAGGGTGGACTCCAGCACACCTCTGCTATTTTGGTAACCTCTTTCCTTGGGTCTGTTTTATGTTCTGATTTCTAATCTCTTAAGTAGAATACTCACTTTAGGTCTTGCTATTTTCTTTTTTTGCTTATCAAGACCATTAAGGAATTTATTTCTTGTAAAGATTATTTATTTATTTGACAGAGAGAAAGAGGGATCACATGTAGGTAGAGAGAGAGGGAAGCAGGCTCCCCGCCTAGCAGGGAGCCCAATGCGGGGCTCAATCCCAGGACCCTGAGATCATGACCTGAGCTGAAGGCAGAGGTTTTAACCCACTGAGCCACCCAGGTGCCCCCCCATTAAGGAATTTAATCGTGAGAACAGTTTTGGCTGCCTACCATGGAGATTTCTGAACATTAATTTTCCCTTTCACTTACTTTGTAAATAGTCTATTGTTTGTATTATTGACCAAATGTTACTTAGGAACGTTTGTGGGGTTTTTTTTTTAATCCATCAGGTTAGAGTGTTTTCTTTAAACTTATTAATTTTTAGTTTTACTGCAGTATGACTTGAGAACGTGGCCTGTGTAATTTCTAAGGCATACCTCAGACATATGTTCTAGACACTGCAGTAAAGCAAAAATTTTTTTTTAAGATTTTATTTATTTATTTGACAGAGAGACAGTGAGAGGGGGAACACAAGCAGGGGGAGTGGGAGAGGGAGAAGCAGACTTCCCGCAGAGCAGGGAGCCCAATGTGGGGCTCTATCCCAGGACCCTGGGATCATGACCTGAGCCAAAGGCAGATGCTCAAAGACTGAGCCACCCAGGCAGCCCTAAACCAAATATTATAATAAAATGAGTCAAGTGAATTTTTTGGTTTCCCAGTGGATATAAAAGTTATGTTTATATTAAGTGTGTAATAGCATTATCTCTAAAAAATCAAAGCACCTACCTTACTTTAAAAATGTTATATTGTTAAAAAGTGCTAACTGTCATCTGAGCTTTGAGTAAGTCTTAATCTTTTTACTGATGGAGGGTCTTGCCTTGATGTGGATGGCTGCTGACTGATTGCAGTGGTGGTTATGGACCTTTGGGATGGCTGTGGCAATTTCTTAAAATAGGACAACAGTGAAGTTTGCCACATCAATAGACTCTTCCTTTCACAGATGATCTCTCTGTAGGATGCAGAGCTGTTCAATAGCATTTGACCCACAGTAGAACTTCTTTCAAAGTTCGAGTCCATCCTCTCAAACCCGGCTGCTTCTTTATCAACTAAGTTTATGTAATATTCTAAATCTTTTGTTGTCAGGTCAACAATCTTCATAGCATCTTCGCTGGGAGTAGATCACATCTCAAGAAATCACTTTCTTCGCTCCTCATCCCTCAGAAGCAACTCCTCGTCCACTCAAGTTGGATCACGAGATTGCAGCAATTCATGTCTTCAGGTGCCACCTCTAATTCTTTTTTTTTTTTTTTTTTTTTTTGTGCCCACATCGGGCTATCTGCTCAGCGGGGAGCCTGCTTCCCCCTCTCTCTCTGCCTGCCTCTCTGCCTCCTTGTGATCTCTCTCCCTCTGTGAAATAAATAAATAAAATCTTTAAAAAACAAAACAAAACAAAAAAAACCCACCTCTAATTCTGATTCTCCTGCTGTTCCACCCTGTCTGTAGTCATTTTCTCTGCTCAAGTCTTAAGCCCTTTAAAGTCATCCATGAAGGTTGGAATCAACTTCTTCCAAACTGTAAATGTTTACTATTTTGCCCTCTTCCCATGAATTATGAATGTTCTTAATGGTATGTAGCATGAGGAATCCTTTCCAGAAGATTTTCAATTTGTTTTGCCCAGATCCATCAGAGGAATCAGTGTCTATGGCAGCTGTATATAGCCTTTGAAACGTATTTCTGAAATAATACGACTTGAAAGCCAAAATGACTCCTTGACCCATGGGCTGCAAAATGGATGTTGTGTTAGCAGGCATGAACACAACATTAATATCACTGTACATCTCCATCAGAGTTCTTGGATGGCCAGGTACACTGTCAATGAGCAGTATAATTTTGAAAGGAATCTTTCTTTCCTGAGCATCAGTTCTCAAAAGTGAGCTTAAAATATTCAGTAAACCATGTTGTAAACAGATGTGCTGTCATCCAGGCTTTGCAGTTCCATTTATAGAGCATAGGCAGAGTAGATTTAGTGTGATTCTTAAAGGCCCCAGGATTTTCAGAATGGTAAGTGAGCCGTGGTTTCCACTTAAAGTCAGTCACATTAGCTGCTGACAAGAGCATCAGCCTGTCCTTCAAAGCTTTGAAGCCAGGCATTGACTTCTCCTCTTTAGCTATGGGAGTCCTAGGTGGCATCTTCTTCCAATAGAAGGCAGATTCATCTATGTGAAAAATCTGTTATTTAGCATAGCCACCTTCATTAATGATCTTAGCTAGATCTTCTGGATAATTTGCTGCAGCTTCTACATCAGCATTTGCTGCCTCACCTTGCATTTTTGTGTAATGAAGACGGCTTCTTTCCTTAAACCTCACGAACGAACCTCTGCTAGCTTCAGACTTCTCTTCTGCAGCTTCCTCACTCTCTCAGCCTTCATGGAATTGAAGGGAGTCGGGACACTCCTCCTGATGAGGCTTTGGTTTAGGGGAATGTTGTGGCTGGTTTGATCTTCTCTCCAGGCCACTCAGACTTTCTCCGTATCAGCAATAAGGCTGTTTCCCTTTTCTGATCGTTCGCATGTTCACTAGAGTAGCATTTGTCATTTCCTTCAAGAACTTTTCCTTTGAGCTCATGACTTGGCTAACCGTTTGGCTCAAGAGACCTAGTTTTTGGCCTACATCAGCTTCTGACATGCCTTCCTCATTAATTTCTAGCTTTTGATTTGAAGTGGAGACATGAGACTCTTCCTTTTCACTTGAACATTTAGAGGCCACTGTAGGGTTATTAACTGGCCTAATTTCAATATTGTTGTGTCTCAGGGAATAGGAAGGCCCAAGTAGAGGGAGAGAAACAGGGGAATGGCTGGTCAGTGGAACAGTCAGAACACACACAACATTTATCACTTAAGTTCACTGTCTTATAAGAGTGTGGTTTGTGGCACCCCAAGACAATTACAATGGTAACATCAAAGATCACTGACCACACATCACTGTAACAAATATAATAATAATGAAAAAATTTAAAATATTGCAAGAATTACCAAAACATGACAAAGAGACATGAAATGAACAAATGCTATCAGAAAAATGGCCCCTGTAGACTTGCTCGATGCAAGGTTGCCACAAACCTTCGATTTGTAAAAAACACGATATTTTCAAGGCACAATAAAGGAAGTGCAGTAAAGGGAGATATGCCTATCCTTTTAAAGTCCATTAAGATTTTATTATTATGAAATACTTCTGTTAGTGATGCTAACTTATGGAGTATAACCCCAAAACATTATATTCTCTTTAATCCCCTTGAGAATCGGATGCAATAGTATCTTAGCTCAGAATACATATGAAATAAATCCAAGGCAAAGCCTGTATGTGTGCTTTATTGGTGGGTACCAGCCCAGGGCAGCAAGAGTGGGGACTGAGGACTAGGGAAGGAAGGAAGGCTATCACGACAGTTACTTGGTCACACAAGACACCCCCAGGGAATGCATGTGGAATCAGTGCACCTCAGAACAGTCCAAAGGGGAGAAAGTAGATAAAGCGATTGTGGATCTTTCTGTTCTATCTTCTAATCATCCAAGTTCACCCCAGTAGGCATTAAAGCTGCATGGTAGAGTTTGCAAAAATGGCCACAATAATTCCTACCATTCCCGTATACATCCTTGTATGTATCCCTTTGTAATGTGACTTTGCAGCAACTCTTATTAAGAGGACAGGTCTCTTTCTCCACCCCTTGAATCTAGTTTTGGCCATATGACTTTCTTTGGCCAATGGGACATTAGCAAATATGATGCTGAGCAAGACTTGAAAAGAGCCTATGCACTGGGGCATGCCCTCTCTTGCTGCTGGGAATCTCTGCCACCATGTTCATAACCCTAGGCTCATCTGTTGCCACAGACGGAAGCTACATGCCATTGTCCCACTAACGTTGAGCCAACTGCCAGACATGTGGGGGAGGTCTCGCAGAGCAACCAGCTGCCAACTAACAGGCCTATAGCTCCATTCTATACGATCTAGTCAGAGGAGCTGGTGTAGACCAGAAAAGCCCAGCCACCCTTGGAACTCTGAGAAAAAAAATGATTTGTTGTTTAAAGACATTACATTTTGGGGTGCATCGCAAAAGCCAACTGATGGACTCGACCACAGTAGAAATTGGTTTAACTGGCCCTTTGGGCAGCTGCTGGAGAAGCAATATTCTGTGAACCGTGGTTCAGTGTTTCCTTGGAGTCCAGAAATGGCGGGAGGAGCTGTGACTTCTGGGGCTCCGATCCAACATCACTGAAACCATGACAGTTCCCCCATAATGGGTGTGACAGGTGCCAGGCTGAAGCCATACTATGGGGGCAGCAAATGCCGCCAGTGGTACCAAGAGAAGAGATGGTGACTGGGATCTCTGTTCAGCAAGGACCAACATCAAAATCTGAAGGTAAAGCCAAGCAATATGGGGAAGCGTATAAGCTTTACAAAGAGCTATTTTTATCTTCTGTGACTCTTCATTTTAAGTCAATGAAAACTAACTTGAATTAGCTTAAGGGAAAAAGGTTAATTTGTGATACGGATGCAGGATGGCAGCGGAGCCCTCAAAAGAAGTCGGTGCTGGAAAGGAATATCTGGGGATTCTCACTCCATCACCCAGATCTCTCAGCACTTGATTTCGTTCTTCTCCTCACTTTCGGCAAACCAGCTAGCTCTTCTGCTTCCCCAGGACTCCGTGAGAGACTGCACACAGGGCCTCCTAAATTCAAATGTTACCATCCCAGGCTGACAAATGTGCCAAATTTCCAAAAGAAGGAAACTGATTAGTGCAACTTCAGTCGGATGTGTACTCCAGAGTGTTGGGGGTGTAAGTCTTCCCAAGGATTGATCCCTGCAAATGGGGGCTCAGGAAAGTTTCCAGGGGAAGGCGGAGAGAACTGAGAAAATTGAAAGTTGCCTACCACATTTGTCCAATTTAAAAGATGAAGAAACTAATCAAAGTTCAGGAAAAATAAGGAACTCTCCCTAAGGTCACATACTACCGTGGGCAATGTCATGACCTTAGCCTCGATCTAAACTCAAACCTCAAGCTTTTTCACTTCTAACAGAACTGACCCATGGAAGTCTATCAAAAAATACCTAAGGTACATGTATTTTCTATAAATAGCATGTTTAATTCTATAATAAGAAAAAAACTTCTATTTTAAGTCAATATACATCAAGAAAAATCACTCCCTTGTTTTAAAGTTGACCATCTTTAACACATCAAATTTAACCTCTTCTTCTGTCGTTACCTTCTGTAATATAGCCCCACCCCAGATATTCAGCCATCCCCTCAGTTCCAGGGAACATGGACCTGTTTTTCTACTGATCTGAATGCACCATAGTCTTTGCAGTGTCCGGCGTTCACGGGTGTGTGGTCTCAGACATGCCCCCCCTTCCCCTTTACCGTTCGAATCCTTTCTCCCTTCAAAGTCTACTCTGAGTCCAGCCTCCTCTGTGAACCTCTTTTTGACAACTCAAATCTTGCTGATTTTCCACTTTACTGAACCCCAAGAGTCAAACAAAAAAATTTATATTTGTGTTCTTAAAATTTATTTTTTATTTTCGAGAGAGATAGTGCAAGCGGGGGGAGGGGCAGAGGGAGAAGGAGAATCCCAAGCAGACTCCTCCCTGGGTATGGAGCTTGATGCGGGGCTCGATCCTGGGACCCTGGGATCATGACCTGAGCCAAAACAAGAGTCAGATGCTTAACTAACTGAGCCACCCAGGTGCCCCTACAATTTCTTTCCTTATTTTAAGCCCCCACTAGACCAATAATTCCTTAAGTGGGGGATGACATCTTGGTTTGCATCTCCAGGGGGTCACTGAAAGTTCCTGGCTATCTGAATATAAGATCTGCATGAGGCAGTATGAATTTTTCAACCACCAGCTCTCAGATGCCTCAGTGACTAACCAGTGATGACCATCGAGGGGGCTTAATTGCTTCAGCATGGAATCCACAGCCTGCTGGACATGCTGGTTTCTTTCCCCTGCTGTTTCTCCTAGAAATCTCCGTTACTCTTATGCCCTGAGCATATGTTTTGTTATGTGTCCATGAGATCTGAATCTAGTTTCATTTAAATATAGACTGAACATAACTTTATTCATTGTTTTCTCTCCCGTTACCCACAGATCTCTCCATTTATGCCATTTCCAGTATCGCACCCTAGCACAAGAGCTCGGGTCTTGATCATCATAACATAGCATTAAGAACAGTGCTGACAACTCAGGAACGCAGAGCTTGCAAGAATCTGTAATATATTGAATTTACTCTGGAATTATTATTTTTATTAAGTTTTATATATTCATACTTTTGAAAGTCAAATAGTTCAACACAGTTTAAAATTAAAAACAATAGTTCCCTGCCACAACCTCCCCCTTCCCCAAAGGTAGCTGTTTTCTGTCCTTTAATCTTTATTCTGGCATATGTCTCACATTTAAAAATAATATACTTACATTATTGTGTGAATTTTAATATTAATATAATTTAAATGCATATAAATATATAATGTAGTTATATTTAACAAAAATATTTTTAAACTTCTCAGTTTTTACTTTTAGATAAGATTCTGTCTCTCCTACAGACATATTTATACTTTCCCTCCACCTTCTTGTCCCAATTATATATTTCATTTTTGCCAAATCAATATCCAGGGTGTACATTTTATGATTATGCAATTATGTTTCATAGCTGAGTCTAAACATTTCATATTTGAGTTATATTTAATTTTCTCATAAGACTATTTTGTTTTCCTTAAAAGTAACAATTGTCTTCTATTTACTTCATTTTCTGTGTTCCTGTCACTGATCTATCTCCAAACTATTCAACAGCAGTGTCAGTCCCCCTCATGATACTCATCCAGTTCTCATAGGCAGCCCCCCCGAAGCCCAGAGCCCCCCTACTGAAGCTTCTCTGTAGACCAGCTGCCCAGATGTCAGCTTGGAGGCTCCTCCCACCACCATTATGGGGGTTCTCTTTATCTCATCTGAGATGGATGCCTGTTTCCTAGATCCTGTGTCTTCATTTTCCTTGGTTTACACCCTTGTGTAGGTAGGACGCATTCCAGGAGATTTCTGAGAAAGGCCACGGGGGTGGTGCATTTTTTGAGACTTCAGTGTCCCAAAATATGTTTATTCTACCCTCATTCTTAATAGTTTGCTGGTACAGTAAATATTATTTATTTTTGGTGCTACCCAAGATCTTTTGGTCACTTTTCTCTTGGTAAATGTCCCACATCTTGAGTCTCATTTCTCCAAGGTAAAATCTAGAATGTGCTTTTGGCTGGTGGGGTTAGGAAAGGAGCTATGTAACCTAAACTCTTCCAAGGACACACACCTGTATAATTTCAGCTCAGAAGTCAGCAACATGAGAGAGTGGCTGTTTCCTTTTTTTTTTGTAAACTGGAAACAGAGACATCTGCTCTGTAGGGGTGGGATGGCTCATTAGCAGAGCTTCCTCATCACTGCTGCCAGCTGTGATGTCTGGACCAGGTGTGCCAGTGGAAAGATCTTCTCAGATGCAGCCCCCACAATAGTCATTGGGTGTGGTAATATGGTGTGTAGGCCTGCATTCTCTTGCTCACCAGAAAAGTCCATACACAAAGTAAACAATATAAGGCCAATAAACTTCTTATCTGCTTAAACTAACTGTATAGATTCTGCTGTTTACAATTAAGAATACTGATGTGGCTGGGTATAGAATTGTAGCTTGGAAATAATTTTCCCTCAGAATTTGCAAAGCATCCTTCCATGGTCTCCTGGTTACAATGTTTCTGTTGAGAAGTCTGATACCATTCTCATTCTTAAGGTTCTGGATATGACTTCTTTTTCGTCTCTGAAAGCATTGAGGCTAATTTTTTTAATCCTTAATACTTTGTGAAATATCTGTTTGAAATGACATGGTCTGGGTTGCCTTCATTGGGCTGCCACACACAGTTGTACATGTTGTGCACTGCACCACTCTGAGGAGTACTATTCCCATCGTAATCCATAGACACAACCTATATGGCTATCCCTGATGACACTGAGGACATCCTGTGGTACCTTACAGTCAAGAGACTGCTATCCTCGTGTTCTAGGAATTCATTTGTATAATCTTTCTTCTCAACCATTGTCTTTATTCTATCTCTTGAATATCTATCAGTCAAATATTGGACTTTGCAGTTTAGTCTCCTCCTTTTCTTATTTGGTCTTTATTATTCATTCCATGTCTCCTTATTCCACTTTCTGAGAGATTTCCTCCACTTTATCTTCCAAACTTCTACTGAATATTTAACTTCAGCTATGCTATTTTTAATTTACAAGAGTTCTTTTTAAAAATAGCAGCTCTCTGTTCTCCCGGATCCAAGATCTTGCCTTATTTCTCGGAAGATATCAATTAGGGATTTAGTCACCTTTTTTCTCCTTTTAGATTTTCTTCCATTCACTGCATTCAGCTGCCTTTCTCTTTCCTTCTCATTTACTGTTTCTTTTTCATTTATTGGCATCTTGCTTTTATTTTAGAGATTATATGAAATGGCTTGTGATCAGTGGCACTGATATTTCCGGGAGAAGAGTTGTTTGGAATGTGTGTGCAGGGTGGCTCCCAGTGGTGGCTTCTCTCTAAGTGACCTGGCACACCTGTTTTCCTGGGGATCCCAGCTGAGAGTCTCTGGAGGCCTTTTCTCAGGTCTAGACTATTCTCCCGGAAAGAAATCTGCCTGCAGTTGAGTGTGGCAGGTGGGGAGATGTGTCAGCCTGGCCCTCTGGGACTTTCAGATCCAAGTGCAGGCGGGGGCTGTGCTGTGTTTCCACATCCACTGGTTTTAGCCCCAGGGAGCTGTCACCAGCAGAGGGGACCAGTGCCTCTAGCCTTTGCTCTCTGGGATTCTGCAAAGTGGGGCTGCTTCTGGACGCCGCCCCCCCCCCCGCCCATGCCCCCGAGTCTGGTAAGGTTTTTGGCTCTCCTCTCTGCTAAATTATTTACCAGCCCTCTTTCGAGTGTCCACACTTCTGTTTTATTATTGTCATCTCTTTATCCAGGTCCTTCGTCCTTGTGAGATTATGATTTTTTCCCCCATTATTTTTTAGGGAGTATTTTGAGAGGGAAAGGTGGAAAATATGTTGAAAATGCCATTTAAAAAAAGTCTAATATTCCCTCTATACTTTGAAAAACTTAAGTCCCAACGTATGCCAGGCACTCCCCTCTTCTCTTCCTTATTTATATGTAATAACCACATAATACCTACTGCATGGGATTATCCTGAGGAGTAACTGAGAAAAACAGGTAAAGCCCTGAATTTGACTATGGTGATGGTGAAAACAATGGGGACCAAGCAATGCAGAGCGAACAGCATGCAAGCCAGGCCCAGAGGAAAGGAAAAGGTCTTCCCTGCAGTCCTGGCATGACCAGCAGCATCAGCAGCACCTGGAAACCTGTGGGAAATTCAAATGCTTGGTCCCCACTCCAGATGGACAGGAACAGAAACTCTGGAGGTGGCTTCGAAATCTGTCCTTTAACACAAAATTCAGATGATTCTGATGCTGCTGCAGTTTGGGACCCACTGATCTGGAGACAAGGAAATGGACTCCCTTTCACTGGAGATGCTGGCTGGGCACCATCCACAGTCACTGATTTGTCTCTTGTACTAGGAAGAGTGAGGCCAGCATTTAAATAAAAGCAGAGGTTTGTGAGGTGAAAGCCAGAGAAGAGACAGGCTTGTGCAGGGAAGACCTCATTCTAGGCCCCGAAGACCCATCTTGCAGCTGCATCATCAGCTCTGTGAGCTATGCCAGGATCCTGCCTAGCAACATAGGTCAGTAGGGCCTCCCTTCCCTTTGCTTGTTTTTCTGAGGCCAGTTGGAATCAAGTGTCTGGCATTTGCAATCCAAAGAATCCTGACAAATATCAGACCCTTCCTTTTAAGAAGCAGAATGAACCTGAACTTCCTGGGTTGACCATCTCCAGCATCGTAGGAGTGGTGGCCAAGGGCAGCTCCCAGTGGCTGGCCAGCTAGTAGGAGCCTGCCAGTGGGGCTCTGGCCCCGACAGGTTTCACAGCGCTCTGAATTCTGTGTTACCTCTGCTTACATATTATGGACAAATATGGACATATTTACACACGCAAGAATCAAAGGAATCAATTTACCTCGTCTTGGTATTTCAAGATGTGGTAAGCACCTCCATATTCATCCTGCTCATAACAGTCATGATTTTATGTATTTTCTTTTTTTTAAGATTTTATTTATTTATTTGACACAGAGAGAGATCAGATCACAAGTAGGCATAGAGGCAGGCAGAGAGAGAGGAGGAAGCAGGCTCCCTGCTGAGCAGAGAGCCCGATGCGGGCCTCGATCCCAGGAAGCTGAGATCATGACCTGAGCTGAAGGCAGAGGCTTTAACCCACTGAGCCACCCAGGCGCCCGATTTTATGTATTTTCATCAGACTCCTAATTCTTTCTCTTGTCTGGCCTGATTTTTCTCAACTTCACAGAGCACTTGCTCAGTCATGGAGTGAGATTCTTAAGATCTGCCTGTAGTTTAAGGGTCCCTAAGCCTAGCTGAGCATCAAAACAACCTGGGAGATTTCTAAGCCTATAATCTGCATGCCCCACTCCAGATCCACCATACCTCTCTGAGCCATATTCTGCACGTGTGTGTGCACACACACACACACAAATACAATGAAGGTATATATACATATACTACATACAAAAATACACACACATACACATATATTATAATAAAAATATATAAATACAGACACATCCATCTCTCAGTGAAATTAATGACCCCCATCTACGTGGCTTTGTTTGCATTGCCCTGAAAATTATGTTTTCTTTAAACAAAGAATTTCATTGTCTGCTTCCTTAACAATGAAACAGTGACATTTGAAGCACGAATATTTGTTTTTTCTGAGAGTTACACCATTCAACAAAGCTAATTTTTCATAGAGAATCGTTATAACTGAAGCCCTCCTCCTCCACTCTGCAAAGTAGCCACAGAAAAAGTCATGGAGGCAACGCGGTCTAACATGGAAAGAGCAAATACCCGTCATGTGGGTTGCCCCTTCCTTCTGCTCTCATGAACTGTGGACTCTCCCCTCCTGAGCCTGAGCTTGGCCTTCTCTCAATTCAGGACTTCTGGCAGTCCAGTGGGGAAACATATGCTGTCACCTAAAATGTCTGGTTTAAAGTAAAGAGGCCTGGGTCTTAGTCCCAACACTGCCATTGGCTATGAAAAACTTCTCTCTTTGTTGACTTCATCTTTTTTAGAACAGAGATTATCCCTCTTTTTTCTTCCTGTGCAAAAGGTGGGGAGGATAAAATGAGATTTACAAATATAGCAAATTCAAAATCATGTTCCCCAAATATAAGATCAAATTTGGTGGATGAGACATTAGACTAAAGAGGATGTAAGCAGAGCAGAATGTTGTATCAAAGAAAGGAATCCCACAGTTCCGAAGCACATGTATGGAGATGGTCAAAATTTCATTTAAAATCCCTAGTCCAAGGGAAAAAAATGTATCCATTTCAAATACAGTTTTGATACTTTTAGGCAAATGGAAGCTAGCAACAAGTATTGACAAACAGAAGATATAAATGTCACAAATGTGGAGCTATATAATAATCACTGTTTTCAGAAGCACTCTTCAAATTTTGAAATAGAATTTGGATAGTAAATATGCCAGTGCAAAATTATTAAAAGAAAATATTTGCATGAATAAAGAAAAGCAAAACCCTGTTCATAAATAATAATGAAGCATTAATACCAGCCAGCAATCAATATTAAAAAATCGTTTAAATCAGAGTAAGCATAACAGAAAATCAAAATTCAACCTGAAAGCAAAGCTTTAGGCCAGGTTCAATGCACATAATGAAACTGTCCTGTGCTTCTAAAAGGTAATAATTCTAGAAGTAGCTAACATTTACTGAGTGCTAACTCTGTGCTTGAGATATATACATTATACATTATTTCTAATTTAACCCTTACTCAACCTTCTGAAATAAAAACAATAACTGTTTCCATTACACAAATGATGCAGGTTTAAGGAGGTTAACTAACTCACCCAAAGTCATGCTTACATGCTTAAGTGGTTCACCCTCAAACTGAACCACAGCTAGCTTTCCAAAGACCTCTCATGAGCAAAATAATGTTTTTATTTTGAAAAAAAAAAAAAGTTTTTAAAGATCTATTACCAGGTAGGCTGTGAGTTTACCTACTACTTAGCATAGTACTTACTCTCAAGGCAGTCAATATTTGTTGAATGAATATTTACCTCGTATTTCTAAGAAGTATTTTCCTTTATTTTTCTTATCTATTGGGCGTATTAGTGTGGCTTGCCTAGAACACCCTCTTACCTAGATAAATGCAGCCACATTGACTAATGTATTGTTATTTGGCTCTCTTTTCTCTAGACATCGCACGTCTGAATGTGAAGCAGATTCCTCGCCCAGCATGGAGCCCCATGCAGGGAGCCCCATGCAGGGCTCAGTCTCACAACCCTGAGATCATGATCTGAGCCAAAATCAAGAGTCTAACACTTAACTGAGTGAGCCACCCAGGCTTCGCTACATCATCAGTTGCTTTGATTAACCCCTGCCAAGGCTATGCTTATAATCCAGCTGCCCTGACTCAACCGGGAGGGCCTGCTTCTCAACAAGAACTTTAGTGACCATCTTTGGGGTGAGTTGTGCTTACAGTTGGCTGCTCTGCCCATTTAGGAGGATTCTTATTAACCTTGAGAAAGTGAATAAGAGTTACAAGAGTTATACAGAAAGTAAGCCTCATCTTTTTTTTGTTTTACAGATTTATTAAGAAACAGAGAGAGAGAGAGGGAGAAAGAGAGAGAGAGAGAGCATGAGCAGGGGGAAGGGCAGAGGGAGAACCGGACTCCCTGCTGAGCAGAGAGCAGGATGCAGGACCTGGGGTTTGATCCCAGGATCCCCAGGTCACTACCGAAACCGAAGTCAGACACTGACCCACTAAGCCACCCAGGAGACCTGGGTAATCCTTATCTTTAAATGACACTTCCATTGAGCCTCTAGCCCACTAAGTACTCACGGGTGGTATGGGCCCCCCCCTTTTTACGGGATGAGGTGAGCTTTAGACATTTTCTCTTAAAGACTGAGTATATTAGTAAAATCTGCAAATGAGTAAAACTTAGTAAAGACTATCTTATTTTAAGCACAGTAGACCCCATACAACTTTTCTAAAAGAAAACCAAGCAGGGCAATGTAAATAAAAAATAATTGGAAAATAGAGAAAGGGAGAGAAGTAAAACCAGCAATGTCCAAAAGAAGCAAGATCTATAAAAATATAACAGGAAAAAGTTTTATATTGTTCTTTCTGAAGAAAACAAGGGCTTGCATTGAAGGCCAGATTTTCAAGATATTTCTATATACTAAGAAACAATTAAGAATGGAAAGGAAATAGAAAAATAGCAGCCTTCTCAAAATGAGGAAGGCTTTGCACATGTATATATTTAACCTGTGGCAAACGCTTTGTTGAGGAGCTGATAAGGAACCCGAAATTGTGGCAACGATTAATTCTACTTTTGTATCTTCGTAATGTGAAACAAGTTCAGACATATTTTATTCTCTTTATTGCCAGATACTTCCAAACTAGCATTTTCTTCTTAGAGATATTTTCACCCTGAACCATTCCTGACAAATAAAGATTTGGAGAAGATTGCTATTTTCCTGCCAAAAATCCATTTACCCTTCTTCCTGGGAACAGTCTGGATGATATTCCCCAGTTAGATAAGGCCATCTGACAAAATTCGGGCCAAGGGACCGGAGCAGAAGTGAAACGTGCCATCTCACGGTGTGTGTGCTCTTTCTAGAAGCCATGAGACAGGCAGGGTGGTGGCCCAGCTTCCATCTCGCACACAGTGACAGGGTCCTGGGGAATGTGTCTTCTTCCAAGCACAGCTGCCCCCCCAGCCTGGCCTGTTCCCTTTGGAACAGTCAAGTGAAAGAGAAATCAGCTTCTGTTAGAAGCTTAGCTTAACTATTAAAATCACACTGTCTATTCCTGTAGGTTCCTGTTGCTTTCTAAACCCGTCCAGCCATCTCTCTGCAAATTGCCACAATTCTGAGCATCACTGATTTCCGCCAACAGCCACTATCAATAATATGGAGAGGTAATGAAAAATCTGTCAGAGAGAACAACTTTATATTGAAAAGTTGAACACACATCTTCAATCACTCTTCTAATTCCGTCCTAGAATTCTGGAGACTACGCAGTGATTGGGGTTTCCATTCCAGGCATCTACTGTTTATTGAGATAGGAGTGTTGTTTAGATTTTAAGTAAAAAATCTGTTAACTCCCCCTAGGTCTGGTACTTTTCAGCAAGATGACAAAGACAGTGGAGTGACAGCTAAGAACTTCCTCACGGTGTTCTCCCACTTCTTCATTCCTATTACATCACCACGACAGGTCAAATTACACTGTAAGAAACAAAAGGTGTGAATGTCTCCTGTTGGCCCTTAGAACTGAAGGCTTTATTTGAGTTTATTTTACAAATTGGCTGCACAGGTGTTACGTGACCCATTGGTATAAATTTCCTTCACGATTACCCACTTTGCACACCATGCTTTTGAACCTCGATAAGCTACAAAATACAACCACGGAGTCTACATTTCCCCAGTGGAGACATAGCACACATTTGTTACGGGAGTATACGGGAAGGGAGTTCAAAAGACAGTAGTCAAGTTTGTACTAGACCTATGTGTACTGGAATTTGGAGTCTCGGATGAAGAACTGATGCTTCAATGACCTCAAAATGAGCACATCTCGGTGAACCAGAAAACTAAATAGGAAAAGCAAAAGGAAGGCACTGGCAGGTACCTACTAAAAAAGGATTACGGATGGCAGAGAGAAAGCAAAGTATTAACCAGGCAATGCCAAATCAAGAGCAGTTTTGAGGACTGATAGCTAACCTCACATTGTCTTGTTTTGTTTTGAATACGGCACTGCATACATTCAGAGGTCCCTTAATCAGACAAACCTAACATTTCCAGGATACCTCCACAGAATGCAAAAAAGACAAAATTTAAGCAAAAAAAGCTCTCTGACTGACTAAAAAACCAAAGCTTATGCATGTAATTCACAGCCGAGCATCCTAGTCTCAAATTAGATACCCATTTCCTATGATCTTAGAGTCAATTCTGACAAGTATGCTTGTTGGTGTGTTTAAGGCAACCTAGGAAATTATTATGGGCTGGGGCAGGACACAGGGAAAGTCTAAAACACAAAGATAACAATCCTAGCGCTCTGAGGTCCTTTAAAGTACAAAAGCACTGTCACACCTCAGCAATCTGCCAAGGCTTCCGGGCCATCCAGCCAGGCCACTGGGAAAGCCCTCAGTCATTAAAGGGAGATTAAACTATATTCAGTTATTTTACAAAGGCAAATCAGTGCACCACAGATTGATTCTTAAAGAATTTTATCAAGAGCAGTTTTGTTTTATATTTTACACATAAATGGACTGTTCAATTAGAAAATTCACTTGTGAAAACCAGGCTAGCTAGGGTTTTATGTGATGGTGGTGAACTCGCTCTCTGACCTCTCCTGAGTAACCGTCGCTGACCTAATTTACAGCATGAGGAAATAATGCTGCTCCTCTTCCCCCAATAGATCTGTTTGGATCTGATTGTGCGCCTTGCCCACGCCCCACTGACCAGTGGCGTAAGCCTGCAGCCCGTGCTGTTGAACACAACCGTCCTAAGCAGGCTTGAAATCGGTCCAGCATTTCCTTCTCAACCGCACTGCAGAAAGGAAACACAGCAGAACCAGGAGTTCCTGCACACTGGACTTGAGGTAGGTGTAACCCCTAAAGCAAGTCAGAGCAAGTCCCTTCAGGCGAGTAAACACTCTCACCGTCGCTTCAGATGAATGGAGTTCTATTTTTAAATTATTTTTTTGGTTTAGTTCTCAAGATGTTTGGAAGATGACAAACAAAGATAGCATCAAATTCTACTTTTTGGGTTTCAAAATCTGTTTTTTCCATTATGGACTTTACTGCCTTTCCATAACTCTACTTCTCTTTAAAATGCCCGGAATTACTCTGTCAGTGATAATTCCCAGTGATAGTTGACTCCAGTCATTCTTATTTAATTTCACATCCACCAAATAAGTATTTCCCAAAGCTCATGATTTCTTTCAAGTCATTCGTTCATTCAACAAATAGGTACTGAGTGTTTATTCTGCTCGTTATTGGGTTGGAACCAAGGGATTCAACAGGTAACATAATATATAGTCCATGTCTATTGCACTTAGTATATTCAGGGAATGAAACTAAATTAAATGCCATCCAGTGTCTTGGTGCCTCCTTGAGATGGTGATAGACACTCCAAGAATGTCAAAAATAGTAATAAGGTCTGGACTAAAGATTTCATGTTTCACGTTACAAGAAACACAGTACACATTTGAAATATACACTTGCATTTACCCAGTATGTTTACCTGCATATTAAATTATCAGATGTCCAAAGGTTTTAATCTATTTTTATTCTGTAACGCTTTTCCTCCATATGAGCACACTGAATACCATGGTAACATTTTAAGAGTTCAACTTTCTCACCTTTTAGGGAAAGAGGGAAAACAAAGTAAGTTTTAATGAAGTAGTGAGATTAGCTCAAGATCCACTTTTTTAAATACAAAAGTTACAAAGAAAACACGGCAACATAAGGACTATTTACCCAAGCTGAGGCTAACCAATTCTGATGTTCAAGGAATCCTAAGGCATCTCCTCTCCTCTAGAATATGGTATCTGAAGAAAGGCTTTCTGCCTAATGAAAATTTTAGCATATAAAGCACATGGACTCTAAGTTCAGAAAAATATAATTAAAGACTCACATGTAAAAAGAAAAGAATCATATGTACCTGTCCTTCTGGGACTTATCAATAGGTTTACTGATTAGTCCAATTAAACATGAAAATGAGTACGTTTTCTTATCTTACAGAAATATGAGTGGAAAATGAACCAAAGGTTCAGGAAATTAGGTTTTTGCCAAAATGTAGAAGTATTATGCCATATAATTTTAAAAAATGGAACAGTAATTTAAAAAAAAATCATACTGAAAGTTATTTGTATCAGTTTTTATCCATGAACCGCTTTAGTAAACTTTCCAAGTTAATAGTATGATTTTCACACTAATTTCCCTGAAACCACGGCTGGACTGACTTAGAGATTTTATGCTCCTCCCTCATCCTTTATGGGGAAGGGAGTAAGCTAAAGAAACTTTAGCTCACAGCCATCAGATGTTTGCTTCATACAGTTTTGAGCCTCTTAGCTGCTATACAGAGTATCTGAAGGAAGAAACTGTTTAATAAAATCCGTTTGCTAAAAGGAAATTAAGAGTCAACCACATTCCCACCTCTTCAGTGGCTCGTCTTCTGTGATCTAGACTGCTGCTAATACATAAAGCCGGTACTGTGGAGAATACATACTGGCCCCAAGGGAGTGGCCAATGCCACATTTCTTCTTCAAAAAACCGAGCCATAGAAAGAGGATGGAAAGACGTAAAAAACCTTTTAGGCAAGAAAACTAAAAAAACATGCTGCCATGCAATGTAACCTTAGAATTCATTACATTTTTTTAAACACACCACCCTTGAGAGTCTAAACCAAGGACTTGGGATTCTAATTTGAAAATGAAACAGAACCCAGAAGAATTTGTTTCTTCAAAACAGCAATGAGCTTAGCGATGGCTTTTTAGGAAATTCTATCTAATCGGTCTATTCATTAACTTTAAGTTTTGAGCATACCCAAATTTTATACATGTCTAAATTAAGAGGGAAAGCTGCATATTTAGACAGGTAATTCAAATAAAATAATTTCTTTCCCAAGTTAATCGGTGAAGCCATGAAGCAAACCTCTTCTTCCCCCCAAAACCAGAGATGCATGATTAGCTAACATTTAAAAGAAATTCATTAGTTAACATTGAAAGGAAATTGTCCTGATAACTAATGGCATTCTTCCAAAAATATGGTTAAGCAATGAACTCAAGCTCAAATGTGTCTACGACCATGAAATATAAACATAGGAACTATCAACTGTAAAGTAAAACATCCACACTAGCTGTTTTTATTCTACAATAAACAGCATACCCAGATTATATCTACAGGTGTACTTATCCACTAAATCCAATAACACATCTCAAAATTAAGAGATTCCTGTGGTCTCAAGATGCCAGACTGGATAAAAATTAGGACACTGTTTTGGTTACCCTCTGAAATATTTAAGTCTGTGCTGAGAGTAAGTGAAACACAAAACTATGATACTTAAACGCTGTGCTGGTTAACACAATACTTGCACTTCTCTGTTTATTAGCCAACAGGTACCTCTCTAGTTTTTGACAGGAATTAGCATTAGAAATAATGAGAGCAATGTCCTGAGTTACTCCATCTTTCAAGTATAGTTAACCAAGACTTATCCTTTGAAATTACTGATTATCCTGCCCTGTTCATGTGAGAACTTAAGAAATCTCCCTCATAATTCCATGACATCTTTACACATGAAATAAAGTTGTATACATGTAAGAGACGCTCCTACAAGTGTCACTTCTTAATTGAAAAACCATCTTGGCCAAAAAGACGTTGTAAAAGTAAAATTACGCATTTTATTCATTCATTCCATCAGCTGAGAATCGCTCTATTGTACAAATACAGTATTGTACAAAAAAATCACAAAATGTTACAAAATAAAAAAGTACAAACTGCAGTACTTAATAAATATGACTAGTAGTTAAAGTGGAAATGAGATAGATTTTAGGTTGAGAACATTGTTTGACCCAGCAAACCATACAAGATCTGTTTACAGACATTTTTATTTGTACATAATACAGGGCAATCCTATTTTGCCTTTTGAAAGAATTTAAAAGGAATAAAATATTAAGACAGTATTCTCCTGCTATAGAACTGCCAAAGTTGATTCAAGGCATTTATGCTAGTAGTTTCTTTAAATCTCTTAGTTGAATCCAAGAAGCAGGAGGCTTATCTTGTCACAAAGTTAAAATGCTTTTATAACAAAATGACAAATATAAATAAAAACAATTCAGAGCACCAGACAATCTACTCTAAATGCCAACCAAAGTACAGAATAGTCACCACTCTGCCATCAGCAAATATTAGACTTTCATTCAAGTAAGACCTGGTACTATCCCTTAAGGAAAATTTTTCCCACAACCTTCCCTTAAATATTTCTCTTTAAAAGGTTGACCATTTCTAGAAAAATAATGATTTCCAAAACAACAAATCTGTTTTTCATTAAAATGGAATGGGCCAATCATCTGGTAACACAAATGCATCAATATCCATTTGAAATAATTATCTGAGAATCATAAAATTCAAATTGAACAACATAAAGTAACTACTAAATCACAAACTCTGTTCAAAGTAATAAACTTCATATAAAGCACTTCTCTGGATTTATGCTGGAAAGCTGTTTGTCAAAATGGAGCACGCCATTGATGAAGGTACACCAATTTTTAAAAATGTGCAAAAAATACATTTTTATAGAAAACAGATTACCAGGAATGAACAAATTTACACCGTGAGAAACTAGCTTGCAAATTAAGTAGTGCCAACTTTATACAGCAAATTATAAATAGCAGTAGGATCACCCAAAGCCATCATGAAACATCATTTAGGTGCCCAGCAACCTTCAGCTCTGAGGAGAAAACATTCAAAAAAATGATTAAGGCATTACACCTACGGTAAATCTACTAGGAAGTTTAAAAGTGCTATTACCCTGATTAGAGTTCATAATTCTCCCAACACAAATTATGTATGCAATTATCCCAGGGTGCAGGTTTTGAGACACTTCAAGAGCATGCATTTTGTTCAATATACATTTTGGATAGGGATATGGCCATGGATTTGGCAAGTTCTTCATCGCGTTTTCTTTGCACTTGAGTCTGTTTGCACCAATTGTCATACTCTGGGTTGGGATAGGAGTGATCAAACACCGCATCATAATGTCCATTACTGAGCCAACTGAGCCAAATACTAGGCCTTAGGGAATCCTCCGGGCCCAAATAGTGAATCATGGTAGACACCGTGGGGCTCTCCAACCTCCCTCCAGTAGTTAAATGTATGTTCACATTCAACATCTGCCCCATGGCCAGCAATTCCGGGTACCCGGCCCACGCCCCGTCTTGAGCAGCAGCGATGATGAACTCCCCCACGTCGCCCTCAATCAGGGGGCTAAAGTGGTCGAGATGGTCGGCGATGTAATGCACGGTCTGCTCCCTCAGCTCCCGGTGCAGGCTCTGGTCTCCGTACACCGTCTTGCTGACCGCGCGGTAGAGGCAGTTGCCGTCGGGAATGATGTGAAAGCGGTACTTATTCCTCTGTCGCAGGTACTTGTCCTGCCTCTCCACCTCCGCCAGGTACAGGGCCAGTTTCTCATCTCTGGGATCCGACCTGGAGACGATCACCGCCTCGGCCGCGCCGCTCGGGGCCGCCTCGCCGCTCCGCGCCGGGGGCGCCTCCGCCTCGGGGTCGGGCCGCCGAGCTTCGTCCGCGCCGGGAGGGTCGCTGCGGTCGCCCGCCCTCTCCCAGCCCCGGAGGCTCCTCTCCGCCAGGTGCTCCTCGCCCCACGGCCCGGGGCTGGGCTCCGGGCTCCCCGGGGGCGGCGCGGGGCC
>LNAC01000368.1:53115-150797 GCA_002007465.1 Ailurus styani | reverse complement strand
GGGCGGGAGAGTGCTGCGGCGCTGCGGCCTGCGCGGGCGTGGCGGTTCTGGCAGCTGCGGGTGGGGAGGCGGCGGCCGCCCCGCGCTCCCCGCTCCTCAGCCGCGGGTTTCGGCGCTGCGCCATTCTGCGCGGCCGCTGCGGATGGTGGCGGGATGGGCGCTGCCCGGGGGAAGCTACGCTGATTTGACAGCGTGTGTTCCGGAGGAAGCTTCAGGGCTCGGTATGGAGGACGGAGCGCTGCCTTAAAACCTGCATGCCCTCTGCAGGGCCACTGCCCCACTGCCGACTTCTGTTTCAGTTCTTTGGATTAAAATGTTAAAGTAGCATGGCACCTCGCGTCCTCCCCGGGACCTTGCTACCCTACTCCACCGAAAGCAACTTTTCTGCACCCTGTCCCGTGTCGACTGGCCAATACATGACTTGGACGAAGGAAGCCCTGCAAACAGCCTTTCGAAACACCAAATGCCTAACACCTCGGGCCTTTGGAAGATGGGTGCAGCCGCTAATCATAGGTCAGAGTCAGGTGCTGCACAGCGAGACCGAGTAGGATGTTGAAAAGCGTCATGCCCCATTGTGTTGTGCCCTCTCGGTAAAGCAAAGACAAAGTATTCATTGGATCAACCGTGTACTGACTATAGAGGCGGGCAGCTTTTGCTGTATTCTGAGCTTTGATCACTTGCAAGTAACAGGCCCTAAATGTCCAAGCTGAACCTGGAAGATATCCCACCTTTTTAAGAAATGGGGAAATAGTTGTAGGTTATGGTGTATGCTTCCCCCCTCCCCCGCCCCCAACCTTCCGTTGACGTGTAAAGTCCTTGAAATGAAGATACTACTTTGTCCTGTTTGCTGTTTCGGTGACATCCCCTAGCACTGTACCTGGCGTAGAGTTAGAGCTAATGTTTACTGAATGAAGTAGTTAACGGAGAATGAGTTCCCAAGGGTTTTCAATTTGGAGAAACCAGAATTGGGATCCCAGTCTCTCCCAACGCTGGCCTGGGCTTTTAATTGGCCATGGCGGAGGTGGGGCCTGCGTGACTGGCGGGATCCCAGCTTTTAGCCTTTTGCTTAGGTCATTCCAGCCTGTTCCTTAAATCAACTCAGGAGGAGATAAAAACTTCTGGTGACTATCCAGTTGGGATCTGGTAGTCCCCATGGCTAACTAGAAAAGGGAAATTACTTCGATTTCATCACTGCTTTTGATGCGGGGTGGGGGGCGGATCTGTTGCTCTTTGTCTTAAACACCATGCTAACAGGTCTACCTTTTAGCCTTTCAGTAGCTGGTGTTCTGAAACAGAACACAAGGCAATTAGTAAAATAAATCTCAAATAATATTTACTAAGTACCCATTATGTGCCTAGCAGAGCTAGTAGCAGGAGCCTGGAGGGAGATAAGGAAACTTCCATTTAAATCCTAAAGCAAGATGCATTTTAACAGGTTGGGGTAAACACAGGAAAAATGTACCAAATTAGGAACAGACAGATATAAACAAACATGTGAAAATACAAAATTTTAACATACATGAAGGCTCTTTTTTCCCCCCATTTTATCTTGCGGGATTGGGGGGAGGATGTGGTGGGCTGTGCAAGACTGCCTATTCACTGTGGAATCCGTGTCCGCTCTATATCTCAATCTGGAAAGTCTTCCCCCAGGGGGAAATGATACTTAAGGAAGCTCAAAGCAGGAATGGTTTCTAGCCTTAGAAATGGCAGTTGTTTTCTGCCCTAGGGAGTCCAGAGAAGGCAACTCCTTGCTAGCGAAAAGATGAGGGTAGGAAAGAGAAGGGCAAATGCAATTCCTTGATACTCCACCTGAAAAGAATTCCTAATGATTTCATCCTGGAAAATCATCTGCCTGGCATATTCTGGTGCTGTGAAGAAAACTGGCAGAAGTTTAGGAAAATAGGATTCTAAACGAAAATTACAGTTACTGAATAGGCAAGAAAAACAGGAAATTTTAGCAGTTACCAACCGAAGGATAGTAACAAGACAAGCAATAACGGGCTCCATGCTCAGTGAGGGGTCTGCTTGAGATTCTTCCTCTCCCCCATCCTTCCCCCGCGTGCTCTTGCTCTCTCTAAAGCAAGCAAACAAACAAGCAAATAAAATCTTAAAAAAGAAAAAACCTTACTATCAATCTATGGACATCAAGACCAAGTGGTACTGGCATGAAGATAAACATAGAGATCGGTGGAATAGAGTCTGCAAATAAATCCATATGTATATGGTCAATTAACTTTGCAGGGCCCCAAGACAATTCAATGGGAGAAAGAATAGTCAACTAATAGTGCTGGGACCACTGGATATCTGCATGCAAAGAAATGAAGCTGGATCCTTACCTCACAACATATACAAAAGTTAATTCAAACTGGATGAAATGTAAGAGCTAAAACTGTCAAATCCTTAGATGGAAATTAAGAAATCAATGCCCTTGGATCAGGCAGTGATTTATTAGATGTGATACCAAAAGTACAAATGACAAAAGAAAAAATAAATTGGATTTCATCGAAACTAAAAGCTTTGTGCTTCAGAGGATGCCACAGAGAAAGTGAAGAATGAAAGAATATATTTATAAATCATGTATCTGACAAAGCACTTTATATATAAACAACATATAAAGAAGTCTTAAAGTTCAGTAATTAAAAGACAACACAACTCTTAAATAGTCAACTAATATGCTTTTTTTAAAAGATTTTAAGTATTTATTTGACAGAGAGACAGCGAGAGAAGTAACACAAGCAGGGAGCGTGAGAGAGGGAGAAGCAGGCTCCCTGCTGAGCAGGGAGCCCAATGGGGGGTTCTATCCCAGGACTCTGGGATCATGACCTGAGCCAAAGGCAGACATTTAAGGACGGAGCCACCCAGGTGCCCCTAAATAGTCAAATAATTTGAATAGACATTTCTCCAAAGAAGATATTCAGACAGCAAGGAAAACAAACAAACAAAAAATCATTAGCCATTAGGGAAATGCAAATCAAAACCCACAGTGAGATATACTTCACACCCATGAGAATGGCTCTAATTAAAAAACTCAGACAATAGCAAGTGTTGACAAAAATGTGGAGGAAACAGAACCCTTATACATTGCTTGTGGGATTTTATAAAGTGCAGACACTTTGTAAAACAACAGTTCCTCAAAAGGTTGCACATCGAATTATCACATGATCCATCAATTCCACTCCTAGATGTATAACCAAGAGAAATGAAAGCATATGTCAACACGAAAACTTGTAAGTCAACTTTGTTGTGGTGGATATATTCGTAATACCCCAAAAGTGCAAAGGACCCAGTATCCATCAACTGACGAATAGATTAAAAAAAAAAAAATGGTACATCCACAGTGAAATAATCCAACCTTATAAAGAATCATGGTATGACATTGGTGAGCCTTGAAAACATTCTAAGTGAAAGAAGCCAGACATGAAAGGTCACATGTGTCACCTAATTCCATTTATATGAAATATCCAGAATAGGCAAATCCATAGAGATAGAAAATAGATTAGTTGTTGCTAAGGACTAGGGAGAAGGGCAAATTGGGAGGGACGACCACTGGGAGTGGATTTCTTCTTGGAGTATTGGAAATGCTTCTTATGGTGATGGTTGCACAACTCTGGGAATATACTAAAAAACACTGAGTTGAACATTCTAAAAGGGTGGATTTTATGGTATCTGAATTACATCTAAATAAAGCTTTTTTTTTTAAAGATTTTATTTATTTATTTGACACAGAGAGATTACAAGTAGGCAGAGAGGCAGGCAGAGAGACAGGGAGAGGAGGAAGCAGGCTTCCCTGCTGAGCAGAGAGCCCGATGCGGGCCTCGATCCCAGGACGCTGAGATCATGACCTGAGCCGAAAGCAGAGGCTTTAACCCACTGAGCCACCCAGGCGCCCAATAAAGCTGTTTTTAAAAAGCCTTTCATGAGTCACACATTTCACATACCTTAATGATTTTTCTGACAAGTTCATTATACTTGTATGGCAACTTAAATGTAATTATTAAGATGATATCAAGGAGTTGAAGCTTACTGAAATCAAATTATATAGGACCAGGTGAAAGGACATTTGAAAAGCTGGGCTATTTGAATTTATCATTTTGTTTTTGTCTTAAGCTTTTTGTGTAATCATCACAGTATAAAAATACTTTTACATTCTGTTCAACTAACAGTTATTGAGAACTAATACACACAAGGCATATGGGAATATGTCCCAACTTAACCATATGTAGAAACAACCAAACTTAAAACACGTAGCACATTGTTGAAAAAGATTCTGAAAAGTGCCTGAGATATATAGCAGGCTCTCAATAAATATTTTCTAAATATCGTCAAGGAAAAATGGAACTTAAGCAATAAAGGAAGGCATCTTGGGAAGTATTGCGTGGGTTGACATATATTCATTCTATTGTATTGACAATTTAAAGTGACAATTTATTTATTTAAATAAATAAAGGGCACCATAGCTTGCAAACACCTCAGTGTGCTCTCCCAGCACATTTACCACTGCTGACATGCCACTGGCTGGAAGTGAAATTTCCAGGTAGCAGTAGAAGTTCCTCTTAATTATTTACACCGTATAGCTCTTCTGAAATTGTATTTATTAGTATCACTGAAAATCCCATTATCTAACGATCTCATAACTCCAGGAAATCTAAATTAATTTAGGATAACTAGATCAAGTAATCAGATTTTTGCTTTTTATAGGAAAAAAGAAATAGGACAAGGGATGGAGAGAAGGCTGGGAAGTATGTGTAATCATGTCCTCATCTTAGGCGTGGAAAATGTGCCGACTCTTCTGATAAATAGTCCAGCAGTTCCCCTAGTGACCAGCAATATGGCTCAGGTCCCTGCTCATGCAATGGCATTTTTCTTGTGGATTCAATGGACTATTGAGAGAACAGAAGGAAAGCCAGGCCTGGTATTCACAGGGAGGTTCAGATGACATAATCTGAAGAGAATAATTCGTTCCCACACACAGCTTTGAATCATTCCAGCACGAAGGGGAGGAGCCCAAACACCTCAGGTGTTCCCTGAACTCTGTTCATCAGATCTGGTATTATATTAGAAAAGGAGTGGTTAGACCAGAAATATCTTGTTCTGTGCTCTGCTACCTGCTTCTGATTGCCTTAACTAATATGATGATTAGGTCTCCTAATAATAACTAGGCCTGCTAGTTGGACAGGGAGAAATGAAAATTTAAGATATGGCTCCTAATACCGTTTGGATATCTGTGTCCCCCGGAAATTCCTATGTTAAAATCCTAACATTCTAAACTGCAAAAATGATGGTATTAGCAGGTGGGGACTTGGGGAACAGTTTAAATCCAAGGGTGGAGCCCTGGTGAATGGGATTAGCGCCTTACAAAAGAGGGTCCAGATGTCCCTGGCCCCTCCCATCCTGTGAGGACACAATGAGAGGTTTGTGACCCGGAAGGCGGCTCTCACCAGATCTGATCAGGCTGGCACCCTAATTTCAGACTTCTAGCCTCCAGAACCGTGAGAAATAATCTTTTTTTAACCCATCCCCTTTTTAAACCTGCCTCCCCTTTTTAACCCTACCCATGAGAAATAAATTTCTGTTGTTTACAAGCTATACTTGCTACTCTATGGTATTTTGTTGTAAAAGCCAGGACAGATTAAGACAGGTCCTGTCTATAAAGGGTTTAACATAAAGTAGCAAAAACAAGTCATTGCACACACACACACACACACACACACACACACACACACACACACACAATAGCAATGCAGTAAGTGCTGTAATCTGTTGCCAAAGGTTGTTCTAACATTACTCAGTCATCTGGTTGTATGCCCACACTAAATATCCACAGTCTTCATTGTTTACACAGTTAAATATCCGTGGAGAAGTGAACATGATAGCAATGTGGCTCAGGGGCTCACCCCTCCTAGGGACCAGTGGGAAGCAGGGAGGCATCTTCACACTCCTCCCTCCCTCTACATAGGGCCAGGCTGGGAGACACACCCTTATGGACTAAGAGGTCAACTGTGAAAATGCCCAGCCGAGACAGAACTATATTGCCAAAACTTAAGAAAAGGAAAAGATGGAGGATAGACATTAAGCTACTTCAAAAGTGTTTTTTATGAAAAGTGTTATAAAAGGGGCGCCTGGTAGCTCAGTTGGTTAAGCTTCTGCCTTCAGCTTAGATCATGATCCCAGGGACCCAAGATCGATCCCCTCATCGGGCTCCCTGCTCAGTGGGGAGTGTGCTTCTCCCTCTCCCTCTGCCCCTTCTCCTGCTCATGCTCTCTCTCTTGCTCGTTCTCTCTTAAATAAATACAATCTTTAAGATATATATATGCTTCTACAGCATTTTTTTGCTGATAGCATTTTAGTAAATCAGTTATCCTTAAGTCTTTTAGAAATCTTGTCCTATCTTTTCATAAAGGTGTGTGCAAGTGCCAAAGAGTTTTTATGGAAGGTGGATCTGCATTGTGTTATCTACTTAATTATACCTTGAAATATGAAGATAAGACTATACCCTTTAAGGCAATTATTGCTTCCTCTGACTTTATAATCGTAGTGAAAATTTTAATATTTATTCCTTACCATGTCTCAAAGCCAGTCAAGTTTGGTTACCTTGTTGATATAGCTAATTCACCTAGTAGCTTACTGAAAAGTGGTATAAACTATGATGAACTTCCATCTTCTTTTCTCAGAGTTGTTAAAGTTCTGGATTTCTTTATGCAGTGGCTTTCCCACTGGTTTTTTTTACTACAACCTACAATAAGAAACAGATGTTATGTTGGGATCACGTATTCTACTGTGTATGTACATATAACCAAAACGAGTCTCACAAAATGCTTATCTTTACTACATACATGCATTCGCTTCTATTTCTTCTTTTAATTTTTAAAGATTTTATTTATTTATTTGAGAGAGAGAGAGCACCCACACACACGTGGGGGGAGAGGCAGCGGGATAAGCAGACTTCCTGCTGAGCAGGGAGCCTGACATGGGGCTCCAGCCCAGAGCCCTGAGACCATGACCTGAGCGAAAGTCAGATGCTTAACTGGCTGAGCCACCGAGGCACCCCTCAACCTTAAAATTAAATGACTTTGAGGCGCCCGGCTGGCTCAGTCAGTAGAGCATGCGACTCTTGATCTTGGGGTGGTGAGTTCCAGCCCCATGTTCGGTGTAGAGATTACCAAAAAATAAATAAACTTTAAAAGAAATTAAATGCCTTTATGCCACAGGAAACAATATGAAAACAGCCTTAAGAAGCTTAGAGTATAAATGAAGCAACTAAGTCTTGTCATACCGTAGCCTTCCCCCAAAATATTGTTTCTGAGAATGTTTCAGTATAAATGCCTGAATAAGAATAGCTGGGCTGGACTCAAAGAATTAGTAGCCAAATATGTAACAGAATTGGAGGCCTCAAGGGTGTCCCTTCTTTTATCCACCCAGCCACAATTTCAAAAAAAAGAAAAGAAAAGAAAAGAAAAAGACAAGATGATTCAGTTAGAGTAAGTTTCTCAGAAGAAACACAGAAAAACATGTAAGAAGAGACAGAGTCCAGGACTGAAGAAAACCATGCTAAGAAATTAAATGAGAAGTTAACAACATTATCAATGTCACAGTTTTATTAAGAGTAGATCCTATTTAAAATCTTGGTTGCAGCATTGTATGTCAACTAGCATTTAAAAATAAATATATAAATAAATAACATAAAATCATGGCTGCTGAATAAGTTAATCCTCATAATTTTATTCAAATTAAATGAAACACAGCACATCTGGTTTTAAGAGTTCCTGACTACAGGAGGCATTTGTCATGTTTGTCCCTGCCCAGCATCTTTTGAAACATCCTTTTCATCTGGTTAAGAGCCCTTCCTCCCCAGCAAGAAGACCGAATTGATTCTCCCAGAACCATGAAATGAGGTCAGGATTTGACCCAGGCTCCAGCCATCAAACACTCCACAGGCCCAGGACTTAAATTCAGAAGAGAGTAACAGGCAGGTGCAGCGGGGAAAGCATCTCTTGCCAGGGTCACTGGCATCATCTGTGCAAGAGTGGAGCCTGCCTGAGCACTGGCAGGGCGATGGAGCCACCCCCGGAGCAGCCCTGTTAAAATGGGGGCTGGTTCCAGCCCCCCTTTGACTTGCCTCAGGGAGTCTCTGAACCTCCTGACGTTATCCAATATATTAAAAGCTATTTAGAGTAAATGCTGTTGAACCACCACCAACACTGAGGGATAACGTGGCTAGAATCTGTTCGGTCTAGCAAAGTTTCACTAAGGAGATAAGAGGTTAATTTTGCCCTAAAGGACAGACATCTAGGATGATACAGTGAAGACCCTCTTCTGGACAGGGAATATCCTGGGGCAGGGAAAAATAAGCCTGGTTCTGGGGACATCGACGCACAGCCGACAGAAGACTCGGAAACCCAGGCCGATACATGTGGTATGTGTTTACAATTTGGAGAGCAAAAGGTAGTCATTGTAAGATTTCCTTCCATGTGAAGTGCTTAGAGCTGATGTTAGCAACAAAGACGTGCACATTTTCACAATTAAGTTTGACCACTTCAGTGGTCTCAATATTATCATTCTATTAGAATTCTTGAACGATGCATCTAGAAGAAAACTTTCAAAAGAAGAAATAACAATCTCTTGAGAACAAAGAGAAACTTGGGAAGAAAAGTGATGGGGGGAAAAAAGGATTTTTAGATCCTAAAGATGGGCAACCGTGTTGTGGAATCAGAATCTGTGCTATGAATCTGAAGCTATCATGGCCAAGCCGATTATTTGGCTGTGTTAATGATCAATACGTATCATCACGTGATTGTTTCAACTATATAACTAATGCTTGTAATATTATCAAGATTCCTGGGGTAGGCATCCCACAGTCTGTCTAGTGATATTATATATATGCTGTCTGTGCTGACTGTCACTACGGATGGGAAAGATGGAGAGGATCCAGGAGAAAGTATGTTTTGTATGTGAAATTTAATCCATGTGTTCTCAATGGATGGATTCTCAATCTTTCTCTCTTTGGGAATATATAACTTTCCCAAGTGTTATATTCCCATGTATATACTGAGATTTGGCAGTGGAGGGGGGGTGGGTAATATGAGGAAATAAAATATGGAAGTAAATTTTTTAATCCCTACAGCTATTTTTTAGGGGGGAGGGGACGAGGGAGAGGGAGAGAATCTTAAGTAGGCTCCATGCCCAGCTCAAAGCCTAACTCCGGGCTCAATCACACAACCCTGAGATCATAACCTGAGCCAAAATCAAGAGCTGGATACTTAACCAACCGAGCCACCCAGGCAGACCCCTACAGCTATTTTATTTTGTAAGGAATCTCTGTATCCAACATGGGGCTCAAACTCACAACTCAAGAATCACATACTCTACCGACCGAGCCAGCCAGGCGCCCCATCCTTATCACCGTTAACAATACACTGAAGCTGTTTCTCGTAGGTGAAGTAAGGTATGAGCCATGAGTACTTCTGTCTTGCAGCCTGCAACAGAGGTCCTTTCCCTCCCATTTATGAAAACAAACTGGGATAAATTAAAGAAGAAAATTCTATGGATAACTTTGAATCCACTCTAATTTATATATTTAAAAAGAAATAACAGTTAAAGAAACTTAATATTATTAACAGCTGATTGCAATTGCATCCGTATCATCTGTCAGTAGAGAACTAATTTGCACCCCACTCATCCTGAATAAGAATCATAATATGGGCGCCTGGGTGGCTCAGTGGGTTAAAGCCTCTGCCTTCAGCTCAGGTCATGATCTCAGGGTCTTAGGATCGAGGCCCGCATCAGGCTCTCTGCTCAGCAGGGAGCCTGCTTCCTCCTCTCTCTCTGCCTGCCTCTCTGCCTGCTTGTGATCTCTCTCTCCCTGTCATATAAACAAATAAAATTTAAAAAAAAAAGAACCATAATGATTCACCCAGGAAAATGCACAACAAATACAGTGGAAGATTTGAGGAAAGAAATGAGTGACAGTCACCCCAAATATAAAGATTAATAGTATATTAGTTATCTATTTCTATGTAATAAATGAGCCCCAAACATAACAGTTTAAAGCATCAGCCCAAATTTATTATCTCTTACAGTGCAGATAGAACATAAATGCAGTAATAGCTTGGCTTAGTGGTTCATAGAATCAGAGGCAAATGGTGGTGGAGGCAGGTTCAAGAGGACTTGCCTGGGGCTGGAGGATCTGTTTCCAAGCTGGCTCACTCACATGAGTGGCTAATTGTTGCTGGCTGTTGGCACATGGGCTCTCCCAAAAGGCTTCTCGTGTCTCACGTCCCCCTTTTGCTCAAAAAAGGAGCAAACAAAAGCTTTCATGGCCTTTATGACCTAGCCTTGATGTCACACACGGTTATCTCCACAGTAACCTGTGAATCACATGAGTCAGTTCTGACTCAGTGTGAAAATAAACTGTGCAGGAGAGTGAACACCATGAGGTGAGGATTGTTGGGGGCCGTCTTGGAGACTGCATATTGAAGAAATAAGGGAAATAGGATTAGGAAAAGAGCAGTGCTTCCCCTTTAGGTAATAAGAGATGAAAGATATCTCAAGACTGGCATATTGAAACTCTTGGGAAGAGTGGTCCAGAACCTAGGACCTGGGTAGAAGAGAAAGCTTGGTCCCCCGTGGAGCCTAGTTCATAGGGATATATTTAGGAAAGTAGAACGTGGGGGAGAAAGAGCTGAACGCCTGGCAATGTGGGATTTATACTAGACTCTTCCTCAGAGCTTAGATCCCAAAGGGATCCTTCACATTTCCTAGAGAAGCTTCCTTTAGGTCGTTAAACTCATTTCATCAAAATACAAAGGGATCCTGGGGCTCAAGCAAGAAAATACTTAATAGTAAAACGTGTGAACTAATAAAAGTAGTAAACCAATCAACCTCGTGCCTTAGAAAACCTCAAGAGCACGTCTTCCTGGATGTGGCAGAGAATGAGGAACAGTAACTGGACTGGCACCACATGGCTGTGCCCACACCAGGTCTGCATTGTTACCTAGCTGGACACTCTGTAAGCATGAATCCCATGAACACTACCAGGCCACCATTGCATGAAGACTGGTAGGGAAGGAACTAATTACTGTGGAGCATTCCAACATGTGCTGGGCACCGAGCTAGGGGATTTCCACACACTGATTATTTAATACAACTCTCTGCATTTCACAAAGCTGAAACTAAGGCTCAAAGTAGTTAAAAGAGGGTCTACTAATTGTTCCCCAATATTCATCTTTTCCTTCTTCCTTTTAGTACTAGAACCTCCATGGTTTCAGCTAGGTACACAGCTGGCCGGCTAGAGACTACAATTTTCAATCTCCCCTGCAGCTAGGTAATAGCTAAGTGATTCAATAATAATCAATGGAATGCGACTAGAATAGATGTATGTAACTTGCAGGTCACTCCTTTTGAAGGCGCACCTTCCACTGACCTATATTTCCCCTATTCCCAGGAGGCAGGAACATAGATGTGGAGCTGAGTCAGCTTCCATGAGGCAGGTAAGACCACAACCTTATTATAGCTTGGCAAAACCCAAGTTCTCAGATGACCACGTGAAGCTGCCTATCAGCTCGGACCTCCTACCATCTTGGACTTTTAAGTGAAAGAGAAATAAATAATATATTTTATGTAAGCCACTATTATCTTGATTTCTATGAAAGCAATTAAACCAATATTTCTAAACAACACTTGAACTTGTCAGAGATCATCTAGCCGCAAGTGGCAGATTCAAGACATTTTTGTTTTCAAGCTTCTACTCTATCACACTTTAACAGGGAAGGTGTCCTTATCAAGGAGAATGTTACCTCTTTTTAAGAGGTAAATGTTAAATGTTTTTTAAAATGTTACCTTTTTTAAAGTAATCTTTACTCCCAACATGTAGAGAAACACCCAGGCTCAAACTCAAGACCCTGAGGTCAAGAGTTGCATGCCCTACCGACTGAGCCAACCAGGTGCCCCAGGAGAGTGTTACTTTTGCTCTTGATGCTCTTGTATATTCTAAGAGCTCAATAAATATTTGAAAATGGGAGAGTTCATTTGGACAATTTTATGCCCTTATTTAGTGAAGAACCAAAACTATGTTTCCTTCAATGTTGAGCACAATCTATCTCCATTATGATGAATGTTACACTTTTTAGAATTCGGGTTCTGCTTATGTTCTGTTTTGGGGTTCTGACTCATTTTTATTTGGAACAGAAGTCTACTTGAAGGATGTTAAATTTACTGATTGTTTTCAAATGTAGTGTTCTTTGAGCACATTTTTCTGTAGCTTATACGGATGTCTACCCTCTTCCCATCTTTGTACAGCTCTTCCTATTCATACTAAAAATAAGAACATGTACAGCTAATATTAAGCCAATACCTACTGATGTAATCATATTGGTTGCTAATAATATATTGAAGTAGTTCCATATTCCTTGGTAAACAGCCAACACCCTATGACCTCGGAGGTTTCCCAGCGGCTCTAGCATCTGTGGTCCCTCCTTCAGCACCCCTAGATATCCCAGCACCCAGAATCAACAGGGAGCCGACAGCTCGGTGGCCTGAGTCCTTTTGGATTAATGGGTGCTTGCATCCTGTTGGTTACTAAATATTTTTAATGGCACTTCTGGAAGCACGTCTAGCCTATGGCTTGCAAAGTAACTTAGTATAATTTCTACAGCTCTTTGTTACAACAATGGTTTTGAGAAACCTATCAGTATAAAGATACTATTCTGCTGATAGTTTTATGTCTTCTCAAAGACTTTATGTATATTTCCATAATTCAGTGTGTTCATTAGTAACATTCTTCCAAGGCCTTCCCACCAAATCCCCACTTAACCATACTAGGCATACACACACACACACACACACACACACACACACACACACACACACAAACACACAGTCATTAAGCTAACACAAAACATCACTATGGGGAAATAAATTAAACACAATCCAAACATGTCCAAAACTACTCTGTAGTTTAACCACTTTTCCCGAATAATTCTATGTTCTCACAACGAAAAATATCCTGTTTGTTTACACTGTCAAACGACATTCTCCAAAGCTGGGGTCCACACACCACATAAGGCCTCACTTGCACTGGTAATCATGGTTAAGCCCTATTTAAATAAAGTAAAATGTTTCTTCTTTCCACTTTCTGACAATTATTGCAGAATGCATTTAGCTTTTATCGTCCGCTACGGTAACTGTACTTGAAAAACCTATTAGAAAGTGTTTGATATAAAACATTTAGCATTGCTGGCATGTGATCAACACAATAAATATTAGAATGATGATGATGATGGTGATGATATCTCTAACCTGCAAATCTCACCCTGTTATCCTCCCCTGCTTAAGATTCTGTGTGTCTCCCCGTTGCTTTTCTCAACGAAGATTAGTGGGCTTGGTGGTCAGGCTCTTGATTTTCTTTTCAGCCCTCATCTCTCAAAACTCATGCTCTGTTTCCCCTTTACCTTCTAATCATAGGAAACTTCATCAAGCCCCCTAACTAGACCCTGTCTTTCTAATCAGTAGGCTTTGGCTCCCTTTGCTCGAACACTTTGCCAGGGTAACTTACTCTTCCATAAGGACTCAATTTACATGATGCTTCTTCCTTGCAAGTCCAGGTTAGATGCCTCTTGTCGATACTTTCCTAGCAACTTGGGCCTCATCACACTGGTGTACTGTGTAGTTACTTGCCCATTTCCTAGATCACAGGCTTTGTGAACATCAGGAAAAGATTGATCCCTTTTCCCTGTTGTTTCTCTATTCAGGCTGCACATTAATAGCATAATTGTTGGATAAATCACTGTTTAAAGAGGCAAATATGTGCTTCTCTCATAATGGCAATAAACCTGTCCACTTTGAGGAAGTTCACATATAACTAAAAAGACTGAAAACAAAACAGAAATCTCTACTTTTATTGAATTACTACCTGTAAAATATAAATATGCATTTTATATTTTAGATTGCAACCTATGTTTTCATATCATGGCCTATAAAATGGGTAAGAATATTTACTCAATTGAATCTAACTGTGCAGCAAAGGAGATTTAAAATAGTATGTATTGGGGCATGTGGTGGCTCAGTCATTAAGCATCTGCCTCCAGCTCAGGTGATGATCCCAGAGTACGGGGATCGAGCCCCACATTGGACTCCCTGTTTGGCGGGAAGCCTGCTTCTCCTGCTCCCCTTCCCCCTGCTTGTGTTCCCTCTCTCACTGTGTCTCTCTCTGTCAAATAAATAAAATCTTTAAAAAAATAAAGTAAAAATATTATTTATTATAAATTATTAATTTTTAGTAGTAAGCTAATAGGCTTCTTATATATATTTTATATCCTTTCTCCTTAAACACATCTTTAATAAATATTTTCGAGATTAATAAAGTGCCCAGAATAGACTGAATTATATTTTAAAAATATAATCTATGTTTATTTACCTCTTTCCTAAATCTCTTGATTATAGTGTCCTTAATTAATTTTGCTGAATGGTATTTTTTTTAATCCAAGCAGCCTGTAATCAAATCTATCTTGTCACAAGATGGAGACAAATATTCCTATATACCTATAGAATGAAAAGGGGCAGATGAATCTTAAACCTTAAGGTAAGTCAAATAACTAGTATAATTATATCATATTTAATTAGGAATCTTTTTTGAATGAACATATACACTGTATACACCTCATTGTATTTCTACTCTTGAGTAGTAAAAATCATTCTGTACTCTTGATGAAAACAGTATTACAAGCACTCAAGTAAGGACTTACTTCAAAACTAAAGCCCGAAAAGAAGAGAGGCCCTTCAACCTTTTGAAGAAAGAAAAAAATTGAACCAAATGTCTAGAACCCTTTCCCAAGCAGCAAATTAAATTAAGTCCTTGTTACAAATAGACAAACTGGCTGTCCCACTGCAACCTGAGGTCACCTTTTCTGATGGAAGCCAAAGCTTTAGGGCAGGCAAATTTACCAGAATTACTTGTTTTTAGGGAAAAAGAGGTATAGAGAAGTGGGAATGGATTTTTAGATGGCATGAAAAAAATGGGAAAAGATTGCTGGTCAAGGTGCTCAACCAAGTTGGAGGAAGGAGAGGGGAGTCAGATCTGCAGATGTAGCCTGAAGCTGGGGGGGAAGGTGTGGAGTTTCCAGGAATAAGGAGTTGTCTAAAGAAATGAATTACTAAGTGAAAAGACAATTGCGAGATGGGAGAAAATATTTGCAAATCACATATGTGATAAGAGATTGACTCAGAATGTATAAAGGACTCTTACAACTCCACAATGATAAGCCAATCCAATTTTAAAAATAGGCAAAGTGTTCTAATAAACATTTCTCCAAAAGGAATACAGGAGTAGTTAACCAGCCCATGAAGAGATGTTCAACACCATCAGCCTACACAGAAATGTAAATTGAAAGCCACAATTAAATAAAACTTCTTCCTGGACTGTCTTTAAAGAAAATGAGCACAAATATATAAGGACAGGAAGTAGATGAGTGACCGAAGGGGTGGGGGTGGGGGAGACGGAGAGTCACAGCTACTGGGTGAGGGTTTCTTTTGGGGTGATGAGATGTTCTAAAAACAGTCGTGCTGATGGTTGACAACTGTGAATACGCTAAAAACCATTGAATTGTACACTCGGAATAGGTGAATTGCACTGTACATGAATATATCTCAATAAAACAGGGAAAAAAGACAACAACAAATGTTAGCAAGTATGTGGAGAAACTAAAACCCTCACAATTCATAGTTGACAATATATAGCGGTGAAGCCACTTTGGAAAACAATTTGGGAGTTCCTCAAAAGGTTAAATATAGTTACCATATGACCCAGCAATTCTAATCTTAGGGATCTATGCAAGAGAATTGAAAACATATGTCCACACAGAAACTTGGAAATGAATGTTCAGAGCAGCATTATTCCTAACAGCCTGAAAGTGGCAACAAACAAAATCAACCACGAATGGAAAAAGAAAAGAAAACATAGTACACCAGAACAATGGTGTATCAACAATAAACAAGAATTAAGTACTTATACGTGTTATGACATGGATGAACTTCAAAAACATTAAGCTAAGTGAAAGAAGTTAGTCACAGATGACCACATTTGTGGAATCCCATTGATTTGAAATGTTCAGCATAGGCAAATCTATAGAGACAGAAAGTAAATGTGTGCGGTTGCCTAGGACTGAGAGGTGAGGGAGTAAGGAGGATAGAGGAGTGATTGTTAACAGATATAAGATTTCTTTGGAGGATGGTGCAAATGTTCTAAAATTAGTGTATGCTAATGGTTGCACAACTCGGCAAATATATTTAAAAACATGGAACGTAGGCTTTAAATGGGGTACGTGAATTATATCTCCATCAAGCTGCTAAAAAAGAATCTAATTGCAAGGCATATTATCAACACTCAGTTTTTATCCTGTTATCTCCTTCCTCAAAGTGTGGCTTATTCCTTTCACTGGTTATCTTTCCTGAGTAGGATGTATGTTACTGGTACCTGGGGAACTAAGTTGAACATTTGCTATTTTTTGCATAAAAACCAAATAACTCAGTTGGCATGCTGCTTCTTCCTCTTTCTGGTGTCAGGGATTACTGTTCTAAAATTTAGAGTCTAAATGAAGCAATCTCCAGAGAGATATTTGAGTAATCCTGCAAGAATAGTCAAGTCATTCTTATCGTTCCACGAGACTTTCTAACCTACACTGCACTGAATTTGCTTGCGCTGCAATATTTCTGCTGTCACTCTGTAAATCTCCCTAATGTAAGGATTTGTCATTCATTAAAATAGCTTCCGGTTAGACATTTTGGGATTGCACAATCTTTTTTTTTTTTTTAATCTGAATGCGATCCCTCCTTTCTATTTCAGGCACTCACTCTCCTCCAAAGCTAAGCATAGAAAACAAAAAATCACAGGAATGGGGAAATAATCTCAAAATGGTGGTGGAAGATGGGGACTTCTCTTTTTCCAAAGGGCTTGTTTTTTTACTGTTTTTTTTCTTTTCTTCTTCTTCTTCTTGTTTTTTTTTCTCTCCAAGAGAGGAATTTCCCCTCTCTCTCTAGGGCTCTTAAAGTGAGGTCAGAGCCTCAAAAATACCATACTGTATCATTTACTTGGACGTTTTCTTAGAACAGGATTAACTTTGGGAAGAGTTTAGGTGGTTACAAATGACTCAGAATGATAAAAGATGAGTCATGGAGCATTGCTAAAACTGTGGGCTCTTTACTACAACCTTAGGGATATTGGATTTCTTTGCAGCTTGGCAACCATAAGCATATATTGATTAGTTTAATGGGTTCCTTCTGAGTATGGGAATGAGGACATAGGCAGAAAGTTCTTAGTACACCAATAAGTTTTATCAGTCATTTTTTGATACTTGGAAAATATACTAGACTCAGGAAGCAAGTTCAACCACATAGCAATTTTTGCATTACTAGGAAACCCTTTAAGAAGAAAGGCAGTCTCAGTTGGACCTCTGCTTACTCAGTAACATACAAAGATCAAGTGATCTTTATTAAAAAACAAATAAATTTAAAAAAAATTAGGGGAGGGGAGCCTATTTCTTCTGAAACCACTCCTTGAGAAATTATCTGATTATCTCTACCTCAGGAAATATCTGTTTAACAGAATACTTTTGGATAAAACCACACAATAATGACAAATATCCTTAGAACATTCTAGGCACTGTTTAAGAATTTTAACCTGTATTAGCTCTGTTCAAACTTACAGCCCCTGCACGAGATAGGTACTATTATTATGGCCGCTTTATAGATGATGAAATTAAGGTACAGAAGACACAGGAAGTGGCAGGGCAGGGCCTTGAACCCAAGGCAGTCCCACTCCAGTGCAAACATTCTTCATTGCTGTGCCATATTGCCTTTTCAGGTTACGGTCTTTCATGGGAAGAAAGGAAATTTCATTGCAGTCTCACAAGTGGTTCTTTGCAATGAAGCTGAATTCAGTTAGTGTTCATTCTGAGGGTCTTTTGGCCTTTTTTTTTTTTTTGAGTGAAATTTCTGGGATCCATCTGAAATCTTGTGCATCAGGAAGGAGAATGTGTTGCTCTGTAAATGTGTTTATCTAGTTGACTCGGAGTGATCATTCATCGCTGGGATGTACCCAAGTAGAGGGAGGAATGACATCTGTCAGGAATAGAGAACAGGCTCTTAATACGTAGTTCTTAGATAGTATCTTCATTTAAAGGGTGATTTTAAGTTAGTTCCAGTGGTAACTGGAGGTGTGCATCCACGACAATGCAAAAAGAAACTGAAAGGACTTGAACATCTGGGGATCAAGGCTGATGCTACAAGGGATCGCCTCACTGCAGGCGTACAGGCAGTACCACCTGATTCAGATGTGCTTCCCAACTTCACACCAGTTTGTTTTTCGTCATTTTAGAACTGATTACTAAAAGCCTTCCATATTGCAGACATTTTTTAAAACCACAGGCAAGTCATAATAAAACCAAGAACAGAGATTCTGATCTCTTGGGACGTTGGTGGTATTTGCTGAAATTTGTGACATAACCGGTGGTTTCCACCACGAGTCCAGGAATATGATAATAAGGAGTTAGAGCTACTTTCAGTATTCTTAAAAGATGAACAAAATCATAATTCTGTAAAGATACACAAGCTAATTAAATATCAATGTCTGTATTTTTTATGGGAATATATCAACAGTAATTCACTGAGAGTTCTTCAGAAAGGTCCTGTTTCATTCATCTTTCTTGGGACAGGGCTCAGAACATGCCTGGCACGTGGCAGGAAGTAATCAGTTATCTAGTGAGGTGACTACATACCAACAGAAGCTCTGATTGGCTGCCGATGACATCATAGAGATTCTGGGGATTTGTTAAATGGAGCAGATGGTTACCAGAGTGTTTCAACATGCTAGGGTTTTTTTTTAACAACCCCAATTTTATCAATCTAACACATAATTAATGTCATGCATAAATAGAGAGCAACTGCTAAATTTTAGTAAGCAATAATAACCATGAAGAGTGCTAAAGTGCCTGGATGTTACTTACATTATTGCTTGTTAGTATCAACTAACATTTCTGTTTATTAGCATCAGAGCCACAGCACTGATCTGTGCGACGTTCATGTTTTAAAATTTGTGATGATTTTAATCTGATAAATACATGGCTTGATCTTGCAAGGGCAAGAAAAAGGAGATAACACTACTGAAACCAGTACTCTCCCAATATATGCTTTGGGCAAGATGAATTCATTCAAAAGATTGCAGTCTATTGGAGAAGATAATAAAAGGAATAACCAAGGGTGGAAAAGGTATTTTTGGTAGTGATGGTAAAAATCCTGGGGTAGAACTATGTGTATATTTCTGAGTCTGCTGGTCCTGGCTATAATAAGGTCTTGAATTATAAAGCCCCCCACAGAGTGGCAGGAGCTCAAGACTTGGACTTGAGTCAGAGAGACAGGAAGCACCCCCCCACCACAGCCCTCTCTACCCCTCTTCCTCCATTCCTGTCCCCTCTGGCCCTCTACCCCTCTCTGTCCCACTGTTCTATCCTCACAGCAAACTCAAACCACCCTTCACACAGGCTCACGGGAGGTCAGGCACTCGTAATAAAGAGAAACCTTGTTTCCTGTGGCCATTTTTCAAGGTGGGATGCGCAGGCCTAAGAGGCAGAAAAGGCGATTGGTTCTTTGGCAGAGCAGGGTTCTGGCCTTCCTGCGTCCTCTCATGAATACCTTCAAAGTTCCCTTTTTCACCACTTAACACAACATAATTTACATTACTCCTTCAAGCTCTAAATATTTAAACATTGAGTCTCAATCTGCAAACCACGAGGTAACATCAACTTGAATCTAGGGGAAAGGAGCCTGCTTTAAGAACAGGACATGGCTTTATTTTCTTCTTTATGTTTGTCTGTATTCTTCAGTGTTTCCAAATACCATGTTCCAAATACCAAAATAAACTGTTTCTTTTGTAATCAGAGAGAAAGCCAAGGAAACAGAAATAAATAGACCATAGGAGGGAGACATAAGCAAATATCTTCACAGCAGTTGTTGGGATCCATTGAAATCCAAACTCTGGAGGAAAATTTTTATTACCACTAAGACGAATGTTATGGTAAGAGTGAGTACAGTTTACAAAGTGCTCTCATATACATTTTCCAGTGTGTATTAGTAGTTCCGAGAAGAGGCTGAGTACTACCTATGTGTTGGCTTCCTTGCCATATAGGAGAGATGGGAAGAATCCAAGGAATATGACTTTAGTCACAATTTCCCCCATAGTCACTCATTTATGTAGCAAATATTGAACTATATTCCAGATAAAGACCAGGTATTTTGAATATAATAGAGGACAGGATAGAATTGGTCTCTGTCTTCTGGAAATCTATCTTCTACTTGAGGAGAGAGGGAAAAAAGTAAAATTATTGAAACATTTCGTCCATGCTATGGGGATCAGTTTGATCCAGCCAAAGACCGTCGAGAACACAGCATTGAACAAGTTGGTTTATTACTCACTGCAGTGAGGAGAACAGACCATGTGGTACCGGGCTGTGTCTCAGTGACAGGGTATAGAACTGAGTTGGAAGAACCTAGCTGGGTGATTTGGGAGAGGCCCTTAGGAAGTAGGGTTTGTCCCACATCCGATACTGACAGAGAGTGTGTGTGTGTGTGGGGGGGGCAATTCAATGATTGGGTATGGAAGACACTCATTTAGTAAGAGAAGGGTAAGTTCAGTATTTGGGGTCATTTACTTATAGTGGCCTAATTTTGTCTGTGCTTAGCCAAAATGATGAAGTGGCCCTGCCTTGTCCGATCTTACCCTCATCTCAGAGTAACGTCATCTGAATCTGATATTCTGTGAGACTATTTATGTCTCCGAGCAGAATAACATGGCCTAGCTGTGAAGGCCAGGAGAACTGCTCCTTTTTTCTCTCCAAAGTAAATGAGTGAGGGACTGGAGCAGCAAAGAGCCAGGGGAGAAATCTCTGTTCACGGGGGAGTGATCAGAGATTGCCATTATTGTCCCCAGAACGGTACCATGAGGAATCCTGGGAAGGGCTTCTAAGAAGGCACATGGTTGGTGGTGTAATAAGGTATCTCTTCATCTCATGTAGAAAGAGGTGGTGTGTGTGTGTGTGTGTGTGTGTGTGTGTGTGTGTGTGTGTGAGAGAGAGAGAGAGAGAGAGAGAGAGAAAAGGAGAGAGGGGAGAGAGAAAGAAAGTGTTTGTGTTGAAGGGTCTGGGCTAAGTAATTTTAAAGTCCTTGTACCTCAGCCAGGTGGTCCCTGCCCCTGATGAGAGCCCTCATGCACGTGTAGTGATTGAGGAACTGCTCTAACTGATCAATAAGGACTTTCAAGTGTCCTCTGTCTATAGGTGACAGGAACACAGGCCTAAGAAACAGAGGTAAATACTAGTAGAATGACGACCTGTGATGGCAGTTATCCCGTTGGCCACAAGTAAAATAATGGCATCGAAAATGGTAAAAAACACAACAAAGTATGTTTTATTCCCCCAATCTGCTCACCCGACTTAAAGTCACTGCCCTCTCAGCTTTCTATTTTTATTAGCGGAACTATATTAGGAATAGGTCTGTGCACCGTGAATGCTATCTGGAGTGCTATGGCAACAACTTGCTCTTCGTCAAGCATTTTATGTCCAGATTATACATTTCAGAAATGTTTAAATGATGCTTAAAATGATGGGCATATTTCAGTAATAACTTACATGTGGAATTCTCTTGCTCAGAGGGCCACGAAGTTGAACACAAGTGACAGCAGTGTTGGAGATAAGGAATTGATGATGCTTCTGGAGAGAAGTTGAGTGTCTTTTACTGACAGCAGGAGCCTCCACACATTCTTCTGTCAGCAGATACCCCTCCCACCGCCACCACACAAATGTCTGCAAGTATCCAGATAAGTGGGAAACGACAGGCCTCGAGTCTGGAAACACTGGTTCCACACCCTGGCTCTGCTTACCCAGCACGTGACCAAGAGCTGTGGGACTCACGTGCCCTATCCAGACAGAGGAGAGGTTGGTCTAGAAGTGGGGTTTTCCTTCTTGAGGCTTCGCTTTCAAGACTTGTCCCTCCTTACTCTTTATAGATAATGCAACATGGCTAAGAGTTCAAGCTGGGAATGTAAACAAGCCCAGTTTAAAGCCGGCTCAGCCCCCTTACTTGCTGCGTCCATGTCCTCGAGAGGTTCTTCATTTGCGAGATGGATCTTATAATAGTAACCACCTCATAGTGGCATCGGGTGGACAGACAGGAGTTTAATATTAGCACCTACCTCATATATTGTGTGGATTATATGAGACAATACACACGAAACTGACTTAACTCTGCCCTGGACCTGTCCAAAGCAAGCAACAAACATTAGCAAATATGAACAAACTCAAAAACCATCTTTCCTTTTCGAGTGCCCTTAATAGCCCAATCAGCTAGCCATAAACCCTCTAAGATAAAGTAAGAAAATCTTGAGATACAAAGTATTTACAAAATATTTACATTTCATGGACTGTCTTGAAATAATTTAACATCTGTTGCCTAAAGTTAACTGGTTCTTGCCACGAAACCTCACCCTTGGGATCAGTTAGGCTTGGGTTCTAGAGCAAATCACTCTCCACTTCGCCATCTAAACACATGACTCCGGGATCGTGTCCCAAGGTCTATGCCAGGTCAAGATAATTTGCCTCCAGTCAGTAAAGGTTTACCTCTCAAACACTCCACCTTATACTTTTTTTTTTTTTTTTAGGATTTTATTTATTTATTTGTCAGAGAGAGAAAGAGATTACAAGCAGGGGGAGCAGCAGGCAGAGAGAGAAGCAGGCTCCCGGATGAGCAAGGAACCAGATGTGGGACTTGATCCCAGAATCCTGAGATCATGACCTGAGTCAAAAGCAGACGCTTAACAACTGAGCCACCCAGGCGCCCATTCAGCTTTTACTTTAATCTCTTAATCTGAATGTTTCATTTCCCTAAATGCAGCCTGGTATCTTTATATCATTTATCTCTTTTATATCATGTATCTCTTTTTCCTGCACCATGACCTGCACACATGGGCTGCATGGTCTGACCGCAGGTGTGTATGGCATGTCAATCAGGTATATATGGCCGGTCAGTTGTAGTAATATATAGTAGCACTATATGTTAAACTCATATTCATATTGTGATTCTTTTCCGTCTCTCTGAATTTAGTTGAAGGAGACAATTACAAACCTACCTGTGGGGGCATCTGGGTGGCTCTGTTGGTTAAGCCCCTTTGGTTCAGGTCATGATTCCAGGGTCCTGAGATCGAGCCCTACCTAAGGCTCCTTGTTCATCAGGGAGTCTGGTTCCCCCCCAATCCTTCTCCCCTGTCTCCCCCGTCCCTCTCCTCTATCGCACTCTCCCTGTTCATGCACACATGCTCTCTATCTCTCAAAAAAAATAAAATCTTAAAAAAATAAAATAAATAAAAATATACTTGTGTATATTTGATTTATCCAGTCACAAAATTACAGATCACCATTAAAGATTCAAACATCATAGTGTTAAAGAAAAAATGATTTGTGACACTTGTTGAAGACGGTAAGGCAGACTTTTTTCAAGGTGGGGGGACCACTACAATGGAGCTTGGTAGTAGGGGAGACTTTACTGTAAGAAGGACGAGTGGGGCATTATATGCAAGAAGCAGATGGGAGGTCAGTGGATGGAAAAGAGGAAATCTCAAAGGTAAAGGGGATTCTTTCCAGACCCAATAGCATTTCTGCTGAAGGCAAGCCACAATGATAAAAAGGGGAGGGGGGCATGGATGAAGAGTTTCATAAGATGCCAAGGGTGAGGGGTTTTCTTTAAACTGACTAAGCAGGGATTCTTGCTGAAATTGGATTGTGCAAGGACAGAGAAGCCCCAAATCAGGCTTAGTCAAGCAGAGGTTTTAGAGGTGCCAAATTACACTTAGATCAAGGAGAGAATCGTTGTCAGTAGAAATAAATATCCTAAAATGCTATTCTTCCATAACCCCACCCAGGGACAAAGTCTCTATTCATGTAGGTTACAGTCCTCCAGACTTGTTCTCTGCCTGCACTAACTTCATTAGGATATAAATTAAGCTGCTATAATTACAAAGAACTAAGTGACTTTAAAATCACCGAGGCTTATTTTTCTTTCCCCTAAAAATGCCGACGTGAGAAAAAACTATAAACTGCCTGATCCAAATATATGACATTTTGGAAAAGGCAAAACTATGGAGACAAAAAAAGATCAGTGGTTGGCAGGAGCTGGGGTGGGGCAGGGAGAGGGATGAAGAGGTGGAATGCAGGTCATTTTTAGGGAAATGAAGCTATTTCGTAGGATACTGTAATGGCATCATATGTCATTATACATTTGTCAAAACTCATGGAACCTATAATATAAAGAGTGAACCCGATGTATTCTATGGACTTCAGTGAACAATAATCACCCACTGTGACCACACTAATGCGTGATGTTACTAATAGTGGAAATGGGGGGAGGGGAGGGGCTTACGGGCAATCTCTGTACTTTCTGTTCAATTTTTCTGTAAACTTAAAACTGCTGAAGATAATAAAATGGTGATGTTGTTGTTGTTTAATATTAAGGTAAGAATTCCAGGCTCTTAGGGAAATTCTATCCCATTCAAGGACCCGGGTTCCTAGTCACCATTCTGCCATCCCTGCAATGTCCTCATTGTCTGAACAGTAAGAGATAGGTCCCCATCGAATCCAGGTTCCAGTTGGTGGGGAAGAAGAAGAGAAAGTGGAGGTATGTCTGCTCTCCAAGAGCCTAGATCTACACACTCCCCTAAGCCATATTCTTTTTTTTTTTTTTAGATTATTTATTTATTTATTTATTTATTTATTTATTTGACAGAGAGCGAGATCACAAGTAGGCAGAGAGGCAGACAGAGAGGAGGAAACAGGCTCCCTGCTGAGCAGAGAACCTGACGCGGGGCTCGATCCCAGGACCCTGAGATCATGACCTGAGCTGAAAGCAGAGGCTTTAACCCACTGAGCCACCCAGGTGCTCCCCTAAGCCATATTCTATTTTGAGAATTTAGTCATTTGACCACACCTAAATGCAAGGAGAGCTGGGAAATGTCTACAGAGATGCCCAGGAAGAGGTTAAGAAGAGATTGTGGTGAATAGGCAGCCACACGCACACATACACAAACACACACACACACACACACACACACATTCATATTTATGTTTCACTATGCATTTTATATGTATAACTGCCTGTTATAATTATTTTCATTTACAAGGCTAGGATAATACCACAGCACATACTATTTTGTAGTTTGTTTTTTCAAATTATAAATAATAGTTATTTATCTTGAACAAATGTACATGCTTCTCAGCTGCCTAAGTCTTTGTGACAGTTATATGTGATTTTACTTACCGATTTGCTATAATGTATTAAACTATCCGTGAACTTTTAACCCCTCATGAAACCCCTTTATATGGTTTCAAATTTTTTTCTATTTCACTTCTCCAGGCTGGTCCACATCCTTTAATTATATGTTCTCATAGTGGCCCATTCTTTTTTATTTGGTATTAAACAATATTTATTTAAATAATTTGAATAATTTGTTATTTGGTATTAAACAATATTTATTTAAATAATTTGAATAATTTGTCATTTCTTTTCCTGTAAATTAAATGTGTAATAAAATCATGAATTCTAGGGGCACCTGGGTGGCTCAGTGAGTTAAAGGTCTGCCTTCAGCTCAGGTCATGGTTCCAGGGTCCTGGGATCAAGCCCTACATCTGACTCTTTGCTCAGTGGGGGCTCCCTGCTCAGTGGGGAGTCTGTTTCTCCCTCTGCCTCTGCCGCTCCCCCTGCTCATTCTCTCTTTCACTTTCACTCTTGTTCTCAAATAGATAAATAAAATCTTTTTTAAAAATCATGAATTCGGGCCCCTGGGTGGCTCAGTTGGTTAAGCGACTGCCTTCGGCTCAGGTCATGATCCTGGAGTCCCAGGATCGAGTCCCATATCAGGTTCCCTGCTCAGTGGGGAGTCTGCTTCTACCTCTGACCCTCCCCCTTCTTGTGCTCTCTCTTTCAAAAAAATAAATAAATAAAATCTTTAAAAATAAATAAATAAATAAATAAATAAAAATCATGAATTCTATGACTTGTTTCATATCTATGCTCTCTTCTGGTGTAGAAACCGTGAGAGTCTGCCATTAAAGTTAGACTACAGCTCTCTTATTCACTAACATAATCCCCAAACCTAGTCCTGTACTTACTACAGAGTAGATCTCAATAAATACATGTCAACTGAAAGTCAAGTGTATTAAAGACTAAATATCAAAAATGCCTTAGACTTCTCAGTGTATTTCTGGGATAATTCTTTTTTTTTTTTTAAGAGAGAGTATGCATGCACACGGGAGTGGGGGATGGGGAGGGGAAGAGGGAGAAAGAGAATCTCAAGCAGTCTCCCCACTGAGTGCGGAGCCTGACTCAGAGCTCGTTGATCTCACAACCCTGAGATCATGACCTGAGCTGAAATCATGACCTGAGCCACCCAAGTGCTCCACGGACTAATTCCTATACCAGAGTTGCTGGATCAAAATTGTGAACATTTTGACATTTTGTATTTTTAGAGATATTGCCTCCAGAAAGTGCCTACCAGTTTAGTTTTTAAGATCTTTACAACAAAGAGATGTAAGGTCTAAGAGAGGAGTTATTTTAAAATTCAATGTATTATGCCTCTATTGTGAGATGAGCAATGTTATTTTTGGTATGGGGGAGAAAGTTTAAAAAGATAAAATAAAGTCCCATTTACATGAGAGATTTAAGGGGGTGCCTGGGTGGCTCAGTGGGTTAAAGCCTCTGCCTTCGGCTCAGGTCATGATGTCAGGGTCCTGGGATGGAGCCCCGAATTGGGCTCCCTGCTCAGCAGGGAGCCTGCTTCCTCCTCTCTGCCTACTTGTGATCTCTCTCTCTCTCTCTCTCTCTCTCTCTCTCTCACTCTCTCAAATAAATAAATAAAATCTTTTAAAAAAATGAGAGATTTAGGTCTGCAAACTTCATAAAATTTTCAAACGTTATTTGATCTTTGCAACAGCTCAAATATGTATTGTCCTGTTTGTATCATACACGATTGCAGTTGCTCAATTTTTCGTCAAAAAAGTGAGATTAAACAGGAAATGTTTCAAACTGTTTATTGAAATTTAATACAGCAAAGTGCGCTTATCATGTGCTTTGGCTTACTGAATTTTCACAAACTGAATACAGTCCGATAACTAGCTCCTAGATCAAGATACTGAACACGGATGGGTGCCCCAGCCGACCATCACCTAACAGTGTTAATCTACACAGGTACTTGTCTCTAATGTATCAGGAAATAGATCCTAGGTGTAGTAATCATAGCAGTAAGATGCACTTATATTAGTATATTCAAAATACATTTGTGGGTCGCCTGGGTGGCTCAGTCAGTCAAGCCTTCGGCTCGCGTCATGATCCCGGAGTCCAGGGATCGAGCCCCACATCGGGCTCCCTGCTCAGTGGGGAGCCTGCTTCTCCTCCCTCTGCGAGCCGCTCCCTCGACTTGTGCTCTCCCTCCCTCCCTCTCTAACAAGGAAATAAATAAAATCTTTAAAAAATAAAAAGAAATAAATAAAATACATTTGTTTGTACCTACATATATGATTGCAAAGGGGGTTCACGCCAAAGTTTTCTCCTGAATCTCCTTCACCGTCACACTCCGTGTTTTGAAGACAGGTCAATGGAGATACATAGAAGATCCCTCACGTCCTGCATAGCTAAAATTAAAAGCCCTGATTACCCTGCACATTCTTAGCGGTTTCCAGATAGTGTTGAAAGCCAACCACACCAGTCGTGGAAACAGCTGAGGACTCCGTATGACACCGCAGTGACGCGAGATGATTCAGGTCCCCGGGCTATTATTAGAGTAAGCGAGTGTTATGTGTAAACAGGCTATTAAATAATCCCCCTTGGAAGAGGAAGGAGAAAAGGAAAAGCGAATCTGAGTCCCTGGCGCTGGGTCTCTCCACACTGTACTCGTCACAATCCAAATGTCGCGTTGGCCACGATCGGAGTAGCTCGGAATTTTAGGCTCTGTGTGTCTGCGGCAGAACTCCTATGCGCACAGCCAAGCTCTGGGTCTCTGTCCTCTGAGCGGACTCAAGGTCACAGCTCTTCGTTCGGGACTCTTCAGTCAGCACATGCTCTGCTTTTTCTCAGATCTTCTGTCACATTTTACTTTGACTTTAAGTACGACCACTATTTTCTTTGGCTTTTAAAAAGAGCCAGAAATGACATGGTGTTTTATGAGTTTGTTCCGGTGAAAACTGTCTTACATTTGAAGGCCCAGGGATGAAAGATAAGCATCTGTCAGCAGCATAAATGGAATCAAAGCAGAAGCTAACATAACTTTCCAATAAAAAACAAAACCAGTCACACAACAATTTAAAAAAAAATTAGAAAAAGTAACTGTCCCGAATGTATCAAATAATTACACCCAGATTTGATTTTCATTCCGTAGACCCCATGGACGTTCAAAATATCCCAGTAAATTAGAAAAATTGTCACTTGAATGAAATTCAATAAAATAATATTACACTGAATAAAACTCAATATAAGTTTGAAGTATGACACTTGGAGATAATCCCCTTCCTGTTTGACAAATATTTTTGCTTATTTTTCTCATTTAATCCTTATAATGTTGCAATGAATTAGTTACTACTAGTATTGCTGTCTTATAACCAAGGACACTGGGTGTCAAAGAAGTTCAGTGGCTCACACTCAGGTACATATTCAGTAGGGGATAAGAAGAGACCAGAACCCAGGACTATTTTGATTCCAAAGGTTCTCCTAAATGTTATGTTCTACCAAATGACTACATATTCTTTCAGCTCAGGCATTCTAAAGTCTTAGCCCAAGATGTGAATGGCAATGTGGAAATGGCTCCAAGACCAAGATTGTTGACTTACAAGACATTCGTCCCCATCGCTGTCATCGAGCACCTCTTATGTACCAGGTATGATGCCAAATGGTCTTCATCCATCAGCTTCCAGATGAGGCTCAAAAGCTTGCCCACAGTCAAGCAGTTAAGGCATGTGGTGGGGGTTTTGAACCAGCTCCATCAGTCTGACTCCAGATTTCTATGCAGATGAAGATCAGAAAAGTCACACTCTGACGTGTGTGCCTTTGTTATAGGGGTAACACTGATGAAACTGGGAGAGACATGGCTCTCTGCAGTCACACCTGATGCTCCCCCTGTGACCTGCTAGCTCAGGGCTTGAGTGTACAATGGAGGTTCACATACCATATGAAGAAGTATTTAAATATAAACCAAGTTAACATTTGTTGAATACATTATGTTCGATCTTCCTACCTAGATGAATATACCCCTATGATGATCTGGAAGGCCAGGTTTCAATTTCAGATTCTCTGTCTCCTTGGAATTACAAGCCAGACGCTGAATGCACAGGGCCCAAGCTTGTTCCTCTTCCCACACAGTGAAAGGTCTTGTTTTGGGTTCCTCCCAGTTCACTGGAACTCTGTGCCCTGTGTCACCCACAGGGCCCTGCGAGCACATCTAGCAGCTCAATCTGCTCTTGGGGAGAAGGACCCAAAAGTGAATCAGGGACAAGTCCTGTAAATCAACCTGACATCATTTGGGCAGGAAAATCTGGGGTCCTGAGTGCTTTGGTGCATGATCTAGAAGGACGAGGTGTGGACACATCTCATTGGCCCCACCTCTTCACCTAGAGGTTACCTCTGCAGGGAATCCATGTAAGGCCCCCCATGGGCCTTCTTATGGGTAGGAGGTACTCCTTACAGTACTCAGAGACTTTCAAAGAAGGATCCTTCCAACAGCCAACACCTTTTAAAATGAATTCTATCCTTTTAACCTTGCTTAAGTTCTAAAACATCAAAGGCTGTCCCCTGCATAAATCCTAGCAATAATTCTTAAAATCTCTTTTCTCATGTATACAATTTTATACCACCTCACAAGGCTACAAAGCCTCACCAACAACACATCCTCCCAAGAAAGAAAGAAAGACAAACCCCTCCCCCCCAACACCCAGCTATTTGGAACTTGGCCTCCACCCTCTTATTGGTTAGAAAGCTCTTGTTCCCTGCTTATATCTAGCTAACTGCCTATTCTATCAGATATATTTTGTCTTTTCTTTTGGGGGAAAAAAAATCCCTCATGTGTACACTGCAAATCCGACTTACAGCATTAAAATTCAAGAAAATCATTGCATATGTATGATGACATTCAAGTAATGTTATTTTTTTACTGATTAATTTGATATCTTGCCTACTGTATGTTTTTGTATCTATGTTTTCTTTCTTAAATAACAATAGAAAAATCATTTTTAGAAGTCAGAGGCACTACTAATTCTTCATAATGTACAGCTCAGGCAATCCAATATATATTACCTGGGCGAGAGAAAGTGTGCGTGTATGTGTGTGTATATATATATATTTATATATATACACACACACATATATATATACATATATGTATGTATATATATATGAGACACTGTGGAGGAGAGGATTAACAGAGATTCATTTTGTTAAGTTCAAAGGAGTTATCAATGGTTGTTTTCCTTTTACATCTTGAATATTTTTCTAAATGTTAAATAATTCAAGACCATTTGCATTGGCGCTTAGCTTATATGAATGGTAATATCTTAACTAACAAGTATCGTTTTCCTTAAAGCGTATGCTTTTAAAGGTTGACACATTAATAGGTGAGCTTGCTCTCTTACTGAGTTATGTTTTTCTTTCTGGCAAACATCTCTCGAATTTCATTTTGAATGACACTGAGAAAATAAGGGTTGATGAATAGGAGTATGTTTTACAGATAATATTTTAAGAATGTGTTAGTTGTGTAAAATAAGGTATACCTGTCTTCTTTTAAAGTTTTTAATCTGTGTTCTGAGGAGAGATTTATGTATCTGGTGAAGGTTTCTTACAAAGCATTGCTAAAAAGGGGACATCTGCCTCCTATAAAGTGAAGCCAAAGGTAACATTTTTCACTATAACTTCTTTTTTAAACAAATGAAACACACCTATTATTTTTTAGCATTGAACATTGTAAATTTGTATTCTGTAGAAACTGAAAACCCTGTAGTTCTTCCCAGAGTCAGTCGTTGTATTTTGGTGCCCATTCCTCCAGATCTGAATACTTTGGCAAACCAAAACAGATCCTATTCTAAACACTGTTTTACAACTTGCTATATTCGTGTCAAATGTGTATTGACATCTTACCATGCATAGATATGCATGTGAGTTAGAGTGTGCCAAATTGCCTCAAAAGATAGAACCCAAATACAGAGGCTTAAAGAATTTATTTTATTCTTGCTCACTTAAAAGTTCCAGTTTTCAGGGGAGGGGAGGAAGGACTGGGCTCTGGTCTTCATGAAGTCATTTAAAAACTTAGGTTGATGGTGGTTCCCACAATTGAATTTCAAGGTCACTCTGCATGTAGCCCCCATCAGCCAGAAGAAGAGCTTGGAGGTCTGTGCATGGGCAGTTGCAGGGCAAATATCCCTTCAGCCCCCAGGCCACCAGGGAGAACATCCTCCTACAGCCAGGGTTAACTGTGGGAAAGGCAGCTAAATGCACGCCTAGAGAAAAGAGGAGGAGGCATGTTGTCAGTTGATGTCTCTCCCAAGCCGTGTCATTCTAGAGCATTCCATATCATTCTGACTGCTGTAGAGCCGTGGTTTTCAAAGGGTCCTCCTGGGTCCAGCAACTCATCTAAAAGTGGTGGTCCTTTCTTCCGATTTTGCACATGAACATTGTATCTCTTCAGAGAATTTTATTTCATTTTGTTTTTCTTTTAAGATTTATTTCATTTATTTATTTATTTTTTTGAGAGGGAGGGAGAGAGAGAGGGGGGGGAGGATGGGAAGAGGGGCAGAGGGAGGGGGAGAGAATCTCAGTCAGACTTCCCAGTGACCACGAAGCCTAACCCAGGTCTTATGACCCTGAAATCACGACCTGAGCAGAAACCAAAAGTCAGTCGCTTAACCAACTGAGCCACCCAGGCATCCCAAGAGAACTTCATTTTAGAAGAAGAATGAGTTCTACCTTTTTCATTTTTTTGAATGAGTTCCACTTTTAGTACACTCTTGAAATTTAAAATTCATAAGGCAGTATAACATAGTAATCATAATGTGTGAGAAATACTTGGGTAGGAATCCCCCACTATGACATTTGCTAACCATGTGCCTTTGGGCCTCAAGTGGCTCATCTATAAATAGGGTATAATAATAGTAAGTCCCTCACAAAGGTGATACGATTCAAAAGAAGAGATGTGTACAGAGGGCTCAATGGATTGCTTGACTCATAGTAAGCATTCAGTAAATGAAAACTTGGCTTATTACTAGAAAGAAAAATTGACATCTTGTTAGAGGTTACCAAGAAAGGTCCTGGGTTATCCACCAGGAATTTTGCCTGCTATGAAGTGTGAGGCAATGATGTCAATGCTCCCACTATAAACACACACTCACAGATGCCTGGGGTTGCCACAGTTTTCCAGGAAATTATTTCTTCATCAGGCCAGGATCAACAGAGTTTTGACATCCTTATGATTTTTAATTTCTATCATCTTCCTTTTAAGCGTAATACGCTTCCATGTGGTTTCTTTGGAATGAGTGCCGTGCTGCTGGTGTGGGTGGTTGGGTCAGTCCCAGAGTGAGCGGTGACATGAACTTGCATCAGCACCCGGGGCCTGTCATGTTGCAATTAACTAGACCTGATGACATGAATGCATGATGGCTTGAATATGAATTCTCCTGACACCTCCTTCTAGGATCTGTTTCTGCAGTTTGGAGGAGCTTTTCCCAGTAACACTGGATGGGCTTTGAGGCCTTTTGTCTCACTTAAGTGGACCATGGTGGAAAAGAGCTCTAAAACATGATGATAGAATATTCAAGACTGCCCCCTTGGAAACCTTGTTGCTTTTGCTGTTGTTGGAAAGTCTGATAGTTTTTGAAAACTATTAACAGATCTTAGAGCACAGCATGTAGGGACTGCGTAGCAATTGTCCTCTAAGTTTGGTACTAATCATATCCTTTCAAATACTATATTTAATTCTGGGCTTTGTATCTAAAAGGAGACAGAGAACTTGGAGAGAGTTTAAAGGAAAGCCATAAAAATGATTAAAGGTTTAGGAAACCAGACCCATGAGGAAAAGCAGAAGAAAGGGCACTTCTTTTGTGTATGGCACAGAGTTGGAGCCCAAACGGGAGAAGAACTTTCAACTGGAGGACAGATCTCATGTCTCACCTACCCCATAGAAAACAATTTAAGTTAAATATGAACTATCTTGACCACACGGAGTACTTTACCCAGAAGGCCATGGTGCAAAGGGTTATTACAAATAGGGTAGATTTGCAGCTGCCAGAAAGGAGAGTTTGGGCCCACCTGATGATAAGAAATATACATGATGTCCTTCTGAAATTTCTTTTCAGTCTCATGATCCTAGGACTGTTTCTGTTTCTGTAAGTGACCAGCCGATGTTAAGATGCGAGTGGTGAGATCCCAACCTCAGTTGTGTTTAAGATCCCAGTCAGACCCTGAGGATCCAGGTGAGGACTACATCTGGTGGTAATTCAGTCAATGTGACTCAAGAATGGTAATGACGATATTGATGAAGGTAAGAATCCAGTTCTGTTGATGTTTAGACCAATTCATTAATTACTGAAAGATTTAACCTCCCCAGTTGCAGCCTGCTCCACTGATAACTCTAGAAAATTAGGGAGAAGTCATAGGGAATTGTGTTTATTTTATAGGTTTAATTGCAGAGATCGATAACTCCAATACACATACCTGGTGATTTTAATAATTAAGAAAAAGTGGTTAAGCTCAGAATGTCTTAAGCTAACCTGTACCTTTATCTATAGTTCTTTTTTAAAATTTTATTTATTTATTTGTCAGAGAGAGCACACTACAAGCTGGGGGAGTCGCGGGCAGAGGGGAAGCAGGCTCCCTGTTAACAAGGAGCCTGAGGCAGGACTTGATCCCAGGACCCTGGGATCATGACTTGAGCCAAAGGCAGATGCTTAACCGACTGAGCCACCCAGGCATCCCATACCTTTATCTATAGTTCTTTACGTGTTATTTATTTCGATCATGTCTCTCTCAACAACTTTGTAGACTCACTGAGGTACAGCTGATAAGCTGTACAAACATGCTCATAAGTGATCACTGTGTGAGCCAGGGTGAGAAACTATGTATGGTGAGCATTTGCTTGGTATTTAAAAGGTTTAAAATAAAAGTCTACAAAATACATCCCTGTCCTTACAAAAACAAACATGCCAAAGAAACATGTTGTATTTGTTAGTAGGACCAAGCTATTTGTTATATAAAAGAATTTTTAAAAGGAAACTGGTTTAAAGTCTTGATACACCAGAATTTGGGAGAAGCCATAATATCAAGCAAAGAACATTCAAAATTTGACTTTAAATATTGCTTTGACGGCAACTTAAGTATATTTGCCAAACGTGAGTAGCCTGAATCCAATAATGAAGAAACAAGTTGAGAAATCCAGAATGTGGGACATTGGTCAAGATTCTTAGGGAAAAAGTCATTAGTGTAGAATGTTTTTTTAAGGCAGGGAAATCGTTTTAAGTAAGAACCAAATAATAACCAAACAGAGTGTATAAACCTTGGTTGAAACCCAGATTGGGGGGGGTGGAGAACCAAAACCCAGCTATAAGACATTTTTTGGAACAACTGAGGAAATTCAAATATAGACTATATATAAATAGTATTATATGATTAATGTTAATGTTCTTAAATGTGGTCATTCCATTCTGATTGGTTATGTGAAAGATGTTCTTTGTTCTTAGATGATTCTCCCTGTCTTCCCTCCGTATGTGTATATGTGTGTATGTGCGTATGTATGAATAACCAGCTGAATTTTTTTTTTGCAAAACAAAAAACAAAGAATTTAATCAATAAAACAAGTCAGAATATTCCAGATAAATATTTGTGTATATATATGTGTGTGTGTGCATAGATATATACATACATAAAGCAGATGTGACAAAATATTAAAAAGTGGTGAAATTGGGTAGAGTATGTGTTCGTTATACTGTTCTTTCAACTTTCCTATAGTTTTTTAATTTTCAAAATAAAAATGGGGAGGGTGTGGAATTGTTTCAAGATAGTGCAGTTAGCAAACCCCAGTACATGATGAAGAACCCATAAAGTATTTGAAATAACAAAAAAAAGTATGCTTCTTTTTGTGGTCCTTATTGTCTTGCTTCTCTTACTCTCAAATCAATACTTGCCATTCAAGTAGTATTTGCTTTATTTTTTTAAAAAGATTTTATTTATTCATTTGACACAGAGAGAGATCACAAGTAGGCAGAGAGGCAGGCACAGAGAGAGAGAGGAAGGAGCAGGCTCCCTGCTGAGCAGAGAGCCCTATGTGGGACTTGATCCCAGGACCCTAGATCATGACCTGAGCTGAAGGCAGAGACTTAACCCACTGAGCCACCCAGGCGCCCCAGTATTTGCTTTAAATTCAAAAACTTTCAAAGCTAAGAAATTAAGGGCTATGGAAATTCAAAGCAAACAAACAAAACCTAAGTCATTCTCAGTGTATGTATGTCAAGTCATTATGTAGTTTACCTTAAACTTATATGGAGTTGTCTGTCAATAAAACTGGAAAAAAAATAAGTCCTATAGAAATTAAAATGTGTAGTCATTGCCTCGTGATTCACAGTTCCCTATATCCCTGAGTTTTCAGACCCCCCTCACATCTGTGTTTGCCTGCATGATCATATCTAATAGTGGAAAAGTGAATAAAAGGAGCATAATTATAAAAATGCTTTGAGTTCCTGTTCTGTAAGAAGCCAGAATATAGCCCCTAGGTTCTAATTTTAGTAATAACCTTAGTAGTACATGAAGTTTATTTAAGCAGATTGTCCATTGAACTGATCCTATTAATCCAAACTGTCACAAGTTTAAAATGTTTTTATGTCCTGGTGTTCTCAAGTGTAAATAATCGATGAAACTGCACCAAAGTCAATTCAATATGCCAGCATTAGCCTTTTCATTGTCTTGGTCTATCACAATCCTCCCTATGTTCATGTGTGATCTGCCAGATTAGTTGTAACTTGCGTATTTTATATTTAGATTAGGGAATCCTTCTGGAATGCTACAGACTTGTTTTGCTTTGTTCTTTGGATTCTTTGTTGCTTGTCTTGCAAAAAAAAGGATTCAGCTGGATCCTCAAGGGCTCCACCCAGTAAATGCTTCAGAAACACAAGTTGGACAGAGGATTTGGTTTTCTGTTCTGAGTCACCAGATGACTTGTCGGATCTTGAGAGCCTGCTGAAGCAGAACAGGCTTGAGGCATGAGTCAGAGCCACTGTGCTCACGGTGGGCTCATTTCACATCTTGAAGAAAGGGTCTATGGATTTTTTTTCTTGTGATCTTCACATTACAAGATTTCCTTTGACACATTTATTGTTAAAACAAAATTGAAATTCTTTTGTGTTCTCATATAGGTACTAAATAATTTGGGAGAATTGGAGTCCATTAAGGTACTTCTGGGAACATGCAATCCATTCTTGCAACAAGAGGGAAAACACTGTACAATGGCCTGGAAGTCTCCCTTCCCTCTACGCTCTGTGGAAGCCAGGTCCAAAGTTCCCTGATTAATCGCCAAAGAGAAACCTTAGTAATTACAGTGGTCTTTATGGGTAAAATCAAGAAGGTTTGTGTCATGGATACATTTGTAGCCAATCCTTTGTCATACATATAATAGGATATAGACAAGATCTGAGGAATAACGATTTTGCACAGAAATGTGTCCGCAAGGTCCACTCTTGCCCACATAGGGTTTTGGTATCACATTAAAAGGTTACAGAGAAGGGGTTCATTCATTGAAATCATTTCCCCCCTGGGTCATTTTGACATTAGTGCGTTAAGAACGACTCAGAAGGAGTCACAGTATACAAACTTCCCCAAACAGAATAGACATCTCCTTGTCATGTTTTATTCAATATTGTCTTTGTCAGAGGACCTTATACACTACCTCGCATATGGGAATGTCTCAATAAATGTTTATTAGTAATTAATTGGGAAGGGAAAAAAATGAGAAAGAGAAGGATAATTAGATTCTGAATAAAATATGTTCCCTGGCCTGCTGAGCTGAAAATGTCCCTTCGCTGTCCTTTTACTCTTCTCTCTCCTGCCTCCCAGAAGTTTTGAGCTTTGTATTCTGAGAAGCAGTGGGCTACTGGATTTCTGGGGCTGCAGGAAATGCTGAAAAGGGAGTCGACTTGAAAGCCAAGTGGTCCCCCTCCAATGGAAGGATTTTTTTATCTGTGTTTTCTAAAATGAGTTGTTTTCTACTTCATTCTATCTTCTAAACTGGGTTTTGGGAAACTCTGGGCTGGGTTGCTAAGAGAACGAGAGCCTGTTAGAGCAGGGCCACCATCTCAGGGCCCCTGGTCCAGAGGGGTTTTCCAAGGGTCAGCTCTGGCCCTCTGCCCTGTTTGCTTGTGGAGTTTGGGGGCTTCCCAAAGAAGAAATAAAAAATCAGGGAGCTTCTGCCATCTCCTCCCACCGAGTCCTTCATCCCTCATGTGGCTTCACAAGAGACCTTCTTCTGTGTCCCCAACAAGTCCCCTAGTCCTATCATTACTGAGCCACACAGTCTAATTTTTTTAAGATTATGTATTTATTTATTTGAGAGAGTGAGAGAGGGCATGAGCAGGGGGGAAGGGCAGAGGGAGAAGCAGACTCCTCGCCAAGCAGGGAGCCTGACATGGGGCTCGATCCTAGGACCCTGGGATCATGACCTAAGCTGAAGGCAGACGCCTCACTGACTGAGCTACCCAGGCGCCCCCAGACAATCTATTAAAACCTTCCCGAGTGACTGGACATATTTTAAAATTTTACTACTGTTATTTTTTAACAGTACTATCACTTAGACTAACTTCGTGGAGTCACACAAAGTGGAGAAACAACAGTTTCCTACATAAAAGTGATTTACCACTTTCCCAGAGCATCTCCAGGTAATTATTAGAACAGTGCTTATTCTTATTACTTATTATTAGGACTGTTCAGTCCCTCTAAAAAGAATTCCATTGGAAAAAAAATGCATCATTTCCAAGCAATGAGGTATACAGATGCTAAGGTACCCTGCTTAGAGCCTGCCCACCATCTCAGGACTGACGGCCTCGTCCCTCCAGCGGCTGGAAATGTTGGTGCTGACAACTCCCATGTGAGTCCCTTCCTGGATGTTGCCCTTGTTTTTACCATGTCACCTTGCCTCTGGCCCTGTGATTCTTGGTCACGTGTATTTCTTAGAATGCTGTTGCCTTCTACCTGGGTTGGAAGCCAGTTCTGGTTCTAGGAAAACATGGCCTACCAATGTTGTCGGTGCTCCTGCTCAGTCCTACTGCTAACCTGACTCGAGTCTCACTGGACTCCCACGCACTGTGGGTTTACTGAAACTCTGTACTGATGGGACACCACCAACACTGTATATGAACCCGGGGATAGACAAAAATCCGTAGTGAATGTGGGTATTGTGTCTATCTGCTCTGCTCCACACAGTGCTCTGTTGTCCATCAGATTTCACTTCCTGAACACAGGTTGGGAGATAGGATTAAGACAGTAGAGCATTAAACCAAGCATGGGTTCCCCTAAGCATGGAGTCACGTGCTTCTGGCGGATTTTGCATCCATAAAGCCTCCCCGGGGTGGGAAACAGAAAGAGATGTGATATTTTCCTGACTCTAGTCCCAAGTCCTCAGCCTGGATGGGGCACACACATTCCTCTCCATCAGTTCCATGGGACACCAGTGCCAGGGGACTGATTCAAGATGGACTGGAGCTGGTTTTGTAACTCTGGACTCAAAACTCTTTTTTTTTTTTAATTTTTATTATTTGCCTCAGGGGTAGAGGTCTGTGAATCATCAAGCTTACACCTTTCACAGCATTCACCATAGCACAAACCCTCCCCAATGTCCATAACCCAGCCACCCTATCCCTACCCTCCCACCCCCCAGTAACCCTCAGTTTGCTTTGTGAGATTAAGAGTCTCTTGTGGTTTGTCTCCTTCCCCATCCCATCTTGTTTCATTATNCCCTATCCCTCCCCTCACCCCCCCAGTAACCCTCGTTTGTTTTGTGAGATTAAGATAGTCTCTTGTGGTTTGTCTCCTTCCCCGTCCCATCTTGTTTCATTATTTTTCCCTCCCTACCCCCCACGGCCCCCCACCCTACCCCTCAAATTCCTCATATCAGAGAGATCATATAATTGTCTTTCTCTGACTGACTTATTTCGCTTATCATAATGCCCTCTAGTTCCACCCACATCATTGCAAATGGCAAGATTTCATTTTTTTTGATGGCTGCACAGTATTCCATTGTATATATATACCACATCTTCTTTATCCCTTCATCTGTTGATGGACATCTACGCTCCTTCCGTAGTTTGGCTATTGTGGACATTGCTGCTATAAACATTCGGGGGCACATGCCCCTGAGGATCACTACCTTTGTATCTTTAGGGTAAATACCCAGTATGCATGTAAAACTCTTAATGAATATAATGCTTACTCATAGTGGCCTTCATTTTTCCAAATGAAGACTCTAATTGTGTCAGCCTGTCTTTGAATGAGAAGTGCTTGTGATATCTCCAATGCTTTTGAGTGGTCTGTTGCTGGAACTTCTCTGGCTTTACTTTATTTTTCTCCAGAGGCTGTGAATGTAGGAGCACACTGTCTGCTAGGCAGGTGCATCTGGCCTGAAATGCAGGGGGGACATCGATGCCTCCTGTGCTACTCCATATACTTTGTGGACAGATGCTGCACACTTTCTCATCTTTCTTCCAATAGTTATGAAAACTAAGAGCCTAGGCTCTGATGCCAGGCTGTCCGGATTTGAATCCCATTTCCACCATTTGCTTACACAAATCTATGCCTCAGTTTCTTCATCTGTAAAATGGGAGTATTAATAGTCCTTAACACTGAGGGTTCTTGTGGGAATAAAATGAATCCCAATACGTAGAGCACTTAGAATCTTTTTTAAAGATTCTACATATAAATGAGATCATACAGTTTATCTTTCTCTCACTTATTTCACTTAACCATAATGCCCTCAAGATCTCTCCATGTTGTCATCAATTTTATTTTTTCTCATGTCTGAATAGTATTCATATATTCATATATATATCACATTTTCTTTATCCATTCATCCATCTATGAACACTTAGGTTGTTTCCATGTCTTGGTTATTATGAATCATTCTGCTGTGAATATGGGGTGCAGATACCTTTTTGAGTTAATGATTTTATTTCCTTCAGATAAATACTGAGACATAGAATTGCTGGATTATATGGTGGTTCTATTTTTAATTTTTTGAGACATTCCTGTACAGTTTTCCATAGTGGCTGCACCAATTTACACTCCCACCAACAGTGCTTGAGGGTTCCCTTTCCTCTAAGCTTTGCCAATGCTTCTTAGTTCTTAGCTTTTTGATGATAGTCGTTACGACACGTATAAGGTGATACATCATTTTGATTTACCTGATGATGAGTGATGTTGAGCATCTTCTCATGTGCCTGTTAGCCATCTGTATGTCTTTGTTAGAAAAATGCCTATTCAGATCCTCTACTCATTTTTAAATTGGATTATTTGGTCTTTGGTCATTGAGTTGTATTGACTTGTATGTTGTGATCTGGATATTAACCCCTTATTGGATATATGATTTGCAAATATTTTTCCCATTCTGTAGATCACCTTTTCCTTTTGTTGATGGTTTCTTTCACAAGGCTTTTTACTTTGATTTAGTCCCAGCTATTTATTTTTTCTTTTGTTGCCCTTGCTTCTGGAGTCCAATTAAAAAAAATAAAATAAAATCAGTAAGACCGGTGTTAAGGAGCTTACCACCTATGTTTTCTTCTGGGAGTTTTATGGTTTCAGGTCTTACATTCAAGTCCTTAATTTAGTTAGATTTAATTTTTTTTAAAGATTTTACTTATTCATTTGACAGAGAGAGTGAGAGAGCACAAGCAGAGGGAGCAGCAGAGGGAAAGGGAGAGGGAGAAGCAGGCTCCTCGATGAGCCAGAAGCCCCATGAGGGACTTGATCCCAGGGCCCTGAGATGACCTGAGCTGAAGGCAATTGCTTAACCAACTGAGCCACCCAGGCATCCCTAAGTGACTTTTTTTTTTAATATTTTATTTATTTACTTGAGGGAGAGAGAGCATGAGAGGAGAAAGGGTCAGAGGGAGGAGTTAATTTTTGTATATGGTGTAAAATAGTGGCCTATTTTCACAGTTTTGCATGTTGCTGTTCAGTTTTCCCAACACTACTTATTGAAGAGACCATACTTTCCCACTGGGTATTCTTGCCTCCTTCATCATAAATTAATTGACCATACACACATGGGTTTATTTCCGGAGTCTCTATTTTGTTCCATCGATTTAAGTCTCTATTTTTGTGCCAGCATCATACTGCTTTGATGGCTATAGCTTTTTAGTATGGCTTGAGATCAGGAAGCCTGATACCTGGCTTTTTTCATTTTACTCAAGATTATTTGTGCTACTGGCATCTTTTGTGGTTCCTCTGTGGCTTCTCTTTAAACACTTCCCAAAACAAAAAATTCTGTGATGAAACCTACAAGTAAAAGTCATCAGAGTTGAAGCGGTCCTTGTAGATCTCATCAAAAGCTCCTTAACAGGGCCCCCTGGGTGGCCCAGTCAGTTGAGCATCCAACTATTGGTTTCGGCTCAGGTCATGATCTTGCGGTCGTAGGTTCGAGCTCCGAGTTCAGCTTGGAGTCCACTTCAGATTCTTTCTCCCTCTTCCTCCCACTCTCTCTCTCCCTCCCAAATAAATAAATAAAATCATTAAAAAAAAAAAGACCTCCTTACAAGAGGATCCTGATATTCAAACAAAACATAAATGATTTATATTATATCCTCTTTGTCCATACTAATTTACCATCTCAAATAACTTTTAGGGATGCCTGGGTGGCTCAGTTGGTTAAGCGTCTGCCTTCAGCTCAGGTCATGATCCTGGGGTCCTGGGATTGAGCCCTGAGCTGGGCTCCCTGCTCAGTGGGAGCCTACTTCTCCCTCTGCCTGTCGCTCCCCTGCTTGTGCTCTCTCTTTCTCTCTCTCTCTCTGACAAATCAATAAATAAAACCTTTAAAAAAATAACTTTTAAATTAAGACTTTATTCCCCCACCCATGTTAAAAGGTTTCTTCCTCATTTCAGAAATTGGAGTGAATTACTTCTGAGGATGTCATTGTATGTGTGTGCTTGTGATCCAACAGCTTTGGTATTTCTTAAATAACTGGAATTTCATATTTTAAACACCCAAAACCCCAACATGCCATGATTTTGTCGTGTGAGCTGACTCCAAACTAAAAGGTCAGGTAGACAAGCTCCTCTTCAAGTTTTTGATTTCTGGGAAGCTCAGGCTAGCTCTGTTCCCTGGGTCAGAGAGGAGGTAATAAAACACACTCACACAAGGCTGTGAGTGATTCAATGCTTGGAAGGATGTATCTGAAGGCATGACTTCATACAAACAATGAACTGATACTGAGAAATTTGGCCATCAGCCAGAATAGGAGATGTTTCCAAGTTTCACATCAGTTATTTATTCAATAAGTATTTACTGATTACTTTCCATGGCTAGACTGCAGTAGCTGCTGGGGATACTCAGAAGCTTGGGCTTTCAAAGAGCTTGTAATTTGGTAGCGGAGACAGCAAAAAGACAATTATAAAACATTATAGTAGTATAAGAGCAGGCACACAGACAGGCCTAAGATGTGGGATGTCGGGAGAGAAGCACAAGAACAGAAATTGTGTTTTCCAGATATGCTCTACACCTCTTTCTCTTTGAGTAGCGGTTGTAAGGTCAGAGGTCGGAGGGCTGATCCCAGCTCGGTGGTGGAGGGGGGCTGAGGAACCTAAGTCACTCAGAAGCCACAGGCCTCACACTAAATTCAAGTCATCCGCAGGACACTGGTCTGAGTTCATATGTCACAGTTCAGGCCATCCAGAGGTCTTCTGAGAACTTTGGGAAACAAGTGTTCATGCTCTTTTGTTGCTGTTAATTGAGATATAATTTGCACACTATAATTCTCAGTTCAGTGGTTTGAGTATATTCACAAAGTTGTGCAACCATCGCCACTGTCTAATTCCAGAATATTTTCATCACCCCAAAAGACCCTTCTTACTCATTCTTCTCTCCCTGGAGCTCCTGGCAACCTTTAACCTACTCTCTGTGCCTTTAGATGATTCTGAATATTTCATGTAAGTGGAATCATATAATCTGTGGCTTTTTGTGTCTGGCTTCTTTTGCTGAACATAATGTGTGCAAGGTTCATCCACACTGTAACACGGATCAGTGCTTCATTTCTTTTTGTGATGGGATATTCCATTGTCCAGACATACCAGCCACATTTGGTTCATCCATTGATCAGTTGATGGTTTTTTGTTTTTTTCCCCCCACTTTTTGGCTATAATGAATAATGCTGCTACTTTTTGCCTAAGTTTTTGTGTGTTCATTTGTTTCCAGTTCTTTCGAGAAGATACCTAGGAGTGGAGCTGCTGGATTGGATGGTCAATTTAGATTTAACTATTTGAGGAACTGCCAGACTGGTTTTCCAAAATGACTGTACCATATTCCATCCCCACCAGCAAAATACATTTCTCCATATCTTTGCCAACATTTGCTATTGTTTGTTTTTTTTTTTGGATACAGCTTTCCCAGTGTGTGTGAAGCAGTATCTCATTATGATTTTAATTTGCATTCCCCTAATGACTAATGGTGTTGACCTTTCTCTGTGCTTATCGGCCATTTGTATATCTTTGGAGAAATATCTATTCAAATTATTTTTCCATTTTAAAATTGGGTTATTTGTCTTTTAATTGTTGAGTTGTCAGAGTTCTTTATGTATTCTGAATACCAGACCTTGATCAGCTACATGACTTCCAAATATTCTGCCCCCTTTTGTGGGTTATCTGTCCATGCTCTTGAGAGAACTCTTGAACTTGATCTATGCTCCTTCTCCATCTCAATGTTAACTGAGGCTCGGAGTGGTTGCAGCCATCTTGCTACTGGCCTGAGAACGAGCTGGAGGAATTGCAGAGACATGAACTTGGACCAACTGGACTGAACCAATCCTTGGGAAAAAATTTCTCTTACCCCTCGACTCCCAAGCTCATGAGCCAATTCATTTATTGATTAATTGTGATGTTCAGTTACCTGCAGCTGAAATTCTCCTAAATGGTATAGGTACCGAACCCAGGCTGAGAGAGAAAAAGTCTTGACCATTTCCTTTACCTCAAGTCAAACCCATAGAGTTCAAGAACTAACCTTCAACAATCTCAGTAGCAACATCTGGGAGTTTATCCAAACATTGTAAGAGCTGTGAATAGTGCCCCCTCAAAGAAAGGAGCAGGGGTGCCTTCTCAGAGGTAGTGGTTCTAGACATTACTGCTGCATTGCTAATTAAATATTAACTTAATTAACTTCTATCGCTGCATCTAGTTTTCTGAGATATAATCTATATTTTAAAGGACTTTGAGCAGATCAATAGGGGAAAGCCCAAACAGGTAATTTACCTCCAAGTCAGGAAAGCATTCTGACTAAATGGGTTTCTTAATGGAACCCAGCTCCCTAGCCAATCTCTACTTCCTCTCATTTGACACAAAGGAAATGTTCAGCTGCTTTGTTTTCAAAAACCTCAAGGCGTATCAGTTAACCAACTGTCCTGAATGTGGCTTTGCTGTTTTGGGTACTGCTACAGAATGAATTATAAAAGGAAGAAAGAAAGAAAGAGAAAGGCAAAGAAAAAAAGGCAAGGTGTGGAGAGAAGTGATCCTAGTAAATACATGCGAAGCACCAATGGGTGAATTTTGTTCTTATTTAGAAACTCTAGTGATCGTAGATGCCACTCAATACTTGATTTTTTTTTTCTCTTAGAAGAGAACTCCTTTGCTTCAGGAATCAAAATACCTAGTCATTTTTACCACAGCTTTGTTCTGTGGCTCTCACTCAATCCATTTTCTCACAAGGATTTAGTAACAAAGTTCTGGTTAGATTTTCTCTTAGCCGACATTGAGTCAATGGTTTAAATGCTTCGCCTACACTGGGGTGTCAAACGAACATCGGAAGGAAATGCATGGCTCTTCCAGGCAAAGTGCCCCCTCAGTGGGCCTCAGCACCAGACACTTTAAAGTGTCCCTTGCAAAGTCACAGGGAAGGCAGCACCTGGGCTGATCTGGGGATGCATCAAAGACTGTATTCCATTTTTTTTTTTTTTTTTAATGAGTCAGAGGTGCATTTTGTCGGTGACATTGTGTGCTTTGATTAGTGCTGTTCCCCACCGGGAGGCTGCCCAGGACCATGCAGCAAACCGGCCAAAGACAGAGCAGGGGTGCTTCCGGGCAGACTAATCCTGGCGTTCAGAACAACCATTCCTATGCTGTGTACAATGACCTCCCAGGATATTATTAATTACAGTAACGACACAAGTAAAAGTAGCATTAACAGTCTTAAATGTTAAGAAGAGATGGGCAAGACTGTATTTTAGGGGGCATTTGATCTGGTCAGAGATGGAAGATCAATATTTCAGGGGGAAGTTAGCTAGGTATGTGTGGTGGGGTAAAGAGGTACACAACATCCAATTTCCAGTTGTTCTGTGTTCTGTGCTGTTCTATAATCCTCTCTTTTTCCTCAAAGAGTCTGCAAGATAAGAGTGAGTTAATAGCCTTGAGTTAATTATGATTTTTGCATTGAGAAAGAGGCTGGTCTCTGCTTAGGGAGAAGCTGTGCTGAGAACAGGCCAGAGCCCTGGGCACATGGGCAAGAAAAGAGAGTAAAGCCTCCTCCCCGCCCCCCACATCTCTGCTGGGAATTAAAAAAAAAAATTACAGGAAAACACTGGGGTGTATAATTAAGCCATTTTATTTGGACATAAAAGGAAAGTCAGAGCCCAGTGTCTAGAGGAGTTTTGAACATCTGGTTTGTTTATAATAACAATGTTCAGAGAAAATTCAGAGGAAAGAATAAGTTCATTCATAATCCCACCTCCGTAAAACATAATCGTTTTTCCTCTTTGGTTTTATTTTGTTTTCCCCTTTCATTGTTGGGCTATTATAGCTGCAGGCCTTTTTAAATGGTCGTACTCACAGGGCACAAATAATTCCATGTCTCCCTTTCATGTGGTGGTACATAGTCTTCATAATTATGCATATTAATCATCATCCTCTTTTTATAGGGAGGAGAAACTGAGTCTTGGAACCTTAATGATTGCTGTCCTTGACAAATTAAAGGCTCATGGCCATTTGTCAGAAAGGCAAGTCCTTGGACTAGAGCATCCAATAGCTAACTCCATTCCCTGACCTACCCAGCCAGCACTTCAGTTGAATGATTAAGTAGGTACATTTTAGAGATGGAGGTTAAAGAATCTAAAGAAAAACTCATCCTGTGTCTTCTACTCCCAAGACTTCACTACACACTGTGCTTTTGACTTCAGATGTGTGGGGTTTCTGCACATCAAGTAGTTCTGCAACACGGGCTGGGTGTTCTAACATTTAACTCAATTCTGACACGATTGTACCTGGAGACGTGTCAGATCCCACAGGCTGCAGGCTCAGTTCCACAAGACCGCGCTCCCCTCCCTGCTTCAGAGTCCAGCTTGCCATGTACATTTCTGACTGACCAGCTATAAATTGGAGGTTCCCAAACTCCCTCCTCAGGCTCAATTAATTTGCTAAAGGTGCTCACAGAACTCAGGAAAACAGTAGAGTTACCAGGTTCCTGGTTTATTATAAATGGATATAAGAGCCAGATGGAAGAGGTGCATGAAGCCAGGTGTGGGCAAAGGGGAGCGGGTGCAGCTTCCATGTTCTCTCTGGGCCCACCATCCTCCCAGCACCTCCGTGTGTTCTCCAGTCCAGAAGCTCTCCAGACCTTTCTTTTTTGGGTATTTACAGAGGTTTCTTCACAGTAGGCATGATAGATTAAATCCTTGGTCCTCGGCGATTCGTTCAACCTCCAGCTCCTCCTCCCTCTCTGGATGTTGGGATTTGAGGCAGAAAGTTCCAACCCCCTCATCCTGATTGGTTCCCCTGGCGATCACCCCCATCTGCGGGCTAGCCAAAATTTCCCTCATTAACATATGCTGGTGGGTTGAAAGGGACTTGTTATGAATAATGAGACACCTTCATCCCTTCTCTCTTGGGAAATTTCAAAGGTTTTTGGAACTCTGTGCCAGAAACTGGGCAAGACTAAAAGACGTATTTCTCATAAATCACCATATCACAGGGGGTCAGGGAGCAGTCTGTGGCCAGGGAAGGGAGAAGGTGTGAGACAAGCCAAGCTCAGGAGCTTGGACACCATTGGCCTCATTACCTTGTTAATTGAGCTAAGCAGCGTGAGAAAACAATGGAAACAAGTAAGAAAAACTACAAACTGTTTCAGGCTTTGGAGTGTGAACAGATTTTTAAAAGAGAAAAATAATAACAAATAAGACCATGTTGATATCAAGATAAGGAGGGGTTCAATTAAAATTCATTAAGACACAATAAGAAACTCTAGGCTTCTTGCAGGTAAAAGGAACTTTGCCAATGAATTATTCAAGAAGAAATGAGCTGAATGAGGGAATCCTGTCTTGGCAACAGTTCAAACTTTCTCCCCAGGTAATGGTATAACAAAAAGTAACGAAGAAGCGTGTTTGTTACTTGAGTACTTTGCACCTGGTACAAACTAACTTGGCATTAGTCTTCCCATTATAGTTTGAGTCTTTCAAAGTAATGGAGAAAAAAACATTAGGAATAAAATCTTCCATTTTAAAGTCAGCAACAAAAAAGCTTCAAGAAAAGTTTGGAACCGATGTGAATCTCTTCTTCTGTGACTCTCAGCAAAAATTTTTAAACCATACAAATTAAACAGTTATGAGCACTGTTTAGATGCCCAATGCAATGCTTGCTTATTCCACTTATATAAAGATCAATAAGGCCCTTTCCTGAAGATGTAATAATCTGGAGGGATAGAGTGGCATCTACACAACTAATAATAACACACATTGGCATGCTACACCATGCCACTTTCCCTGGAGCACAATACATCTTTAGCCTTTGTTCAGGCTGTTTCTAGAATGGATTCCCTTTTCCAGTTCACCTACCCAGACTATACTCAGGCGTTTAGTCCTGAATCTATATCAGCTTTTGCATGAAATGTGCACTGAGTATGCATCCTTCTTTTCTTTCTCAGATTACTTTTCTTCACATTTTCTATATTTTTTGGAGTTTTCACTGTGTGAAACATCACTTTGTTATAGACCATTTTATAAGAACATGTATCATGAGACGCCTGGGTGGCTCAGTTAGTTAAGCATCTGCCTTCAGCACAGATCATGATCCCAGGTGGAATCAAGTCCCGCATTGGGCTTCTCCATCTGCCTGCCCCTCCCCCTGTTGTGAGCATTCTCTCTCTCTGACAAATAAATAAAATCTTTAGAAAAAAAAAGAACATGTATCATTTTACATGTATTAGTTTTGTCTTTTTCAATAATGTATAAGTTTCCAGAAGAACATGCCTTTCTTCTGTATTCTGTCCTGTGACTTTTTATTAACCTATTTTTTAACCAACTGTGTCCTGTGCCTAACTTAATTCCAAATACTTGCTGTGTGATTGGGTCTGACGTTCTCATTTAGCTACCTATGATCCTAAAATCCTAATTGATTAGAATTCCCTTTTGCTCAAGAGAAGGCCATCTTTTGTTCTATTCGGGCCTTCAACTGATTGGATGAGGCCCACCCATATAATGGAGGATAATATGCTTTTTTTCAAAATCTACCAATTTCAATGTTAATCTCATCCAAAAACACCACCACAGAAACATCTAGAATAATATTTGACCATATATTTGGGCACTGTGTTTCACCCAAGTTGACATATGAAATTAGCCATATAGTCAAGCACAGTTTTTTCTTACTGGGTCAATGTTTTCCATTGGTGGCTTGAACCTAGACCTAAAGTTTCCTGATGGAAAATTACTTTGCAAACCTTCCCTTCTCTTCAGTTCTACATTTATCATGGGCATTTCCTTCTTCATAAATAATGACGCAGCAGATTAGCAGGTCTCTCCCACTACCATGGGGTGCAGGATTTCCTGCAGCCATCAAGCATTGGCAGCTTGAATTAATCTCTTCCCACCTAGAAATAGCAGCTAACAGTATTTTCCTGCCTAGTTCTCTAATGCCCACCACTGAGGTGCATGATGCTTTAGGAATCGGTCTTTTAAGGAACTTATTCAGAATTTCTCCATCACTGATTCATTTGACAAATACGTATTGAACATTTACTACATGGGTGGCACTAGGTTGGGCTGGGATACAAGGATTAATTAAACAGATACAGATCTTACATATCAAAATCAGTTACATTAAAGCTTTTATTTTTTGCTTCTGGTTTCCTAGATAACTGACCTAATTTGGCCACATTCAATTCTTTGCTTTGGTGCTATATCCTTCAAAGAAGTTTGATAAAGGTAAAGACTAACTTGCTCTCAGCATATATTGAAAGTCAGTCTCCCTCATTTATTTTTAAAACTCTTCTGTGCAAGCAGACCCCAAATGGTTTATGCAGCCTGTTTGTGGAGGCAGGGAACCTGATGCGGGACTCGATCCTGGGACTCTGGGATCACAACCTGAGCCAAAGGCAGTCACTTAACCAACTGAGCCACCTAGATGCCCCATCATTTCAGTTTTTATTAAAAACACTGATTATGGCCCACTAATTTGAACTCATGCAAACGGTTCTAAAACACATCCATAGGAGCCTAACCAATGCTTCTAATTTCTGTCCTTTCAGGTGAACTACCAATAGACGTGAATGATTCCCTTGAAGCAAGATTCTAGGTCCTGTTAGTAAGCATCAGGCAATTACAGAAGCAAAGGCTGGACAGAAGACTGGCAGGGGGTCAAGCTCAAAGCCCCATCCCTCAGGGTTTAAGTTGCAGCCTCCAGGAGACTCTTGCAGACTGTTCCAGCAAAGTGGGAGGAATTCTGAACTAATTTGGCTGACCTACGTATCTTGGAGATTTTTAAATTCAGCAACTCAAGCCCACTTCTAACATCTTTTAATACTAGTACTAGTTAATAGGCCACCCCATTCACCAGTAAAAACCCAGTGCTGATATTCAGTACATTAATGAGCACAGTGGTGGCTTGTTGATCTAGACAGTTAACAGAAGAGCTTGGAGTAGTCCCTTCTGAAGTGTGGACTTCCTGATTTGAGCAACAGTGGGGGTGCCATTCCTGGACTATGCACCCCCCCTTTTTTAAGATTTCATTTATTTATTTATTTGAGAGACAGAGAGAGAGAGAGACAGAAAGAGAGAGAGAGAGAGATGAGCAGGGAGAGGGAGAAGCAGACTCCCTGCTGAGCAGGGAGACCGATGCAGGGCTCCATCCCAAGACCCCGAGATCGTGACCTGAGCAGAAGGCAGACACCTAACCAACTGAGCCATCCAGGTGCCTTTGGAATGTGCACTCCTGATCAGGACATTGGTATAGCAGAACCCATGTAACCCACGTCCCTCTGAGGGCACACCGAAACATTTCTAGGTAAATAAACAGGCATAACAATAACAAACCCAAATTTCACATTACTATATTCTCCTATGTCTAATATTCCCCAAGAGTTCTCAAAATTGCTAAATTAGAATGTTTTGGGCCACATTTTGGAGATAAAGTTTGAACTGCAGGACAATGAAGGGTATTAGTGTTGCGATACCAGGAATACTAGTTGAAGAGCTAAGCTAACCATCCAGGCAAAGCCTGACCTGGTGGTTTGTTTTGGGGAATGAGTCTAGTCCTCCTGTGGAAGGTCTATATACTGTATCTTATCAGTTCACTTAGGTCAGGATACAAAGGAACACTCACGCTAACCAAAACCACACGTTCGCTGTCTACATTAAGTTCTTCTTGTGAATCCATGTACCCAAGAATCTGAATTATCTTGTGGCCCTGGAAAAAAGAACAGAGCACTACACAGTCCTATGTAGGTAATTTATGGCGGTCTGATGAGTGTTCTACTCCTCATGACAGTAAATCCCTCTATGGTCTGATGAAATGGAGCCCCCAGTAACGGGCTTTGGCTCATAAATTCTTATTATTTATATCACTGATCCTAAGATCCACATCTTTATCATCTTTGGCTGAAATCTTAGATTGCATGAACTATGACAATTGCCCTTTCCTTACTCTCCATCAGACCTCTACCTTTCCCGAACCACTCACTGCCTATTGCAATGTATTTCTTGCAGATTTGCTAGGTTATGTCCAAGCGTGCAGATCCATTCGGTTGACCAGACAGAGAGATTTCCCGAATTTCCCTCAGCAGCAGGATCACAAAACTTCTCACAGATGGACTCACTTCTGCAGATGATGAAGCTCTACCGTTTTCTTCACATTTTTTACTCATCTCTGTTTTAAACATCTGGACTAGCTCCACATAGAAGATACCCTCTGCTGCCGTGCTCAGGGACATTTGGCCTCTAGATCTAAATTTCACATCAAAACTGCTCCTGCCCAGAATCCCATCATGCTTCCCATCTTGGCTCAGCTTTAGCCACATGACAAACACTTACCGATGGCTTTTTACGAGAGTGGATATGTTATGTCATGGCAGCAAAATTTAAGACATGAAAACGATCTAGTCTCCGGAGTTTTTCCATACAGGATTTAGTCACATAATATTGTCCTGGCTAAAGACCTTGCTATTTCCTTTCCCAACCCTTTATTTAAGAACTTTGGTTATGGATGAAGCACAACATGAAACAAGTTTACCTAACAGAGCCTGCACCACATAATCATAGATTACAGCTGGTGATAAAGGAAAAATAAGCACTTTACATATGATGACTCCAGAAAGAATTTAAATTACAAACTTAACCTGAAACCTCTTAGCTTTTATTAGACTATAGGACTGATAATATCCATCTGGAATATATAAATTACTACGTTCAGAGTCAGCACTTGACTCGTAATCAAATCCTCATGCTATTTAATCTGCAATATTATCACTTTTAATAATTGGTAGGTGACCTTTTCAATATAGATATACATTATATTTATACCTGTTTCAAAGAGGCATTAGAATATTTAAAATTGTGCCATAAATCTTCTTAACTTAAAAAGTAAAAATTATTTTAGCTTATGAGACATTCAACTTTTAAGAAATGGAAGACTTTAAACAGTATATTCCTTAATTCTGGTTTAGAAAGGAGGAACACACTCCTCGAAGGCCTGGTTAGTATTTGTCTTGTGTCCTACATGAGCTCTGTGCTTTTCTCACTTCATAGATTACTGCCAACCACCCTAGGAAAAGTCCATTATAAGTTTTTACTGGTGAGAAAAAAGAGGCTCTGGGATGTTAAAGAACTTGCCCAATGTTCTAAAGCAACTAAATTTCAGGGGAGTTTTTCTTTCTTTCCTTTTTTCTTCCTCCCTCCCTCTCTCTTTCTTTCTTTCTTTCTTTTTCTTTTTTCTTTCTTTCTTTCTTTCAGTGTTAACTCCAGAGCTCATGAGCTTTCCACTAAAAACCATCAATTAATTCATCATGTGATACAAAGAGCCTGGATTTAGTATGACAGATGCCCAACCCAGTTGTTATAGGCAAGAATATGATCTGAAATGAACATTTTTATAAGGCAGAACACCTGAGAGGTAAGTGTAGGTAACTGACAACAAGAGAAATGTTATGTAGTTAATAGTTTCAAAAACAGTCATGCTCTTAACTTGGTTTCCCAGACACTGAAATCTGAAACTCTGTGATACGCTATAGCAAGGCTTCAAACAAAGAAGTTTTGTTCAGTTCATGTTTTTGTGGGATGGTGTAACTATGCAGTCCATATCAGTCAACAAATGCAGCACAGAGCTGACCAATGACTCATGATGGCTAAGGTGAGACCTCCCTCCTCAGTTTCAAAATATACACTTGGAACTGCATTAGTGAAACAGCCAACAACTTGTCACTGTCTTTTCACTACCTTGGCCTGGTCCTAACCAATTTAGGTTTTTAATTTTACCTTGGAATTTTTCTCTTTATTTAAAAATTTTTATATGTATTGTGGTAAAAAAAATCACTTAAGAAAAGATAATTTATTATAGATTTGTACATTTCTCTCTTTTAAAATTTTTTGATTCTATGGTAAAATTTGCCTCAAGAGACTAGAAGTTAGGTTCTGAAAACAAAAATCTATGTAGAGTAAAAGTAACTCTTTTTCTTCTCTCTTCATCTTCTCAAAGGAGAACAGACCTTTACAAAAGATCACGTTGGTACTGGTTACATTTTTTTTTACCCACTGGGGGCTTTCCATCTTTGTCTTTAAATATAAGAGTGGTGTTAATACTACAGTAATTTCCTTTTTATATTCTGAGCTTCCAATATCAAACTAACTTCCTTCTCACCTGAGAAAATCTTTTGTTTTCCTGTAGGCCATATATTGAAATGGAAATGTGGTATACTTAGCCCTAAAAGCAGCAAATGACATACTGACGATGTTAGAAAAGATATTTTACCATTACCAAAACATGATACATAATTTGAACAACCGTTTCATTATTATGCAGTTTCTCTTACTATCGTAGAAACTTCGTAAAATTAAATTCCACACTACACTGTATAGCTTCAAACTTAACGCCTGAATTCTGACCTTCATACTAAATAGAAATGTAGGCTGTTTAACCTCTGCAAAGAAATTTTTTTGGGTCCATGAAACGCCAACGTCTGTGGTCAAGTGGCAGGTGTAGGCAATTCATCAGGCCGCCCGCTTCCTTCTTATTACGGTGTTGCTCTGGGGCCAAGGCTCGTTATGTCCTAAGCATGGTTGGTTATTACAAGGGGGCGCTATTCTTCCTCCTCCCCGAGGCTGCCCGCCAGCACAGGGTGCAAGGCCGCGAAGGCGAGGGTCGCCGAGCTCCGGCTCTAACCCGGCGTGGCGAGGGGGCCTCGTGTGCCAAGGGAGGCGCTCTGGAACCCACGGCCCCCTGAGTGCGCCGGCCCGGCGGGAGGCTGAGGGCCCAGGCTCGGGAGAAGAGAAGGTGAGGCGAGCTTGGGGCGAGAAGGGACCTCGCAGGGGTGTCTAGACGGGTCCAGCTTTCGCGGGGACATCTCGGGGGCGGCCTGGCCCGCGGGCGCCCGGGATAGAGCGCGCCTCGTCCGGCCGCGCTGAGGCCGGTGGGCCGCGGAAGCTGGTTCCGTCCGGGTCCGCCCGCCCGCCGCTTCCCGCGCTCCTCCCGCCCCCGCCCAGGGGTCGCCATGGCAACGGACGCCGGGTTCTGGACTCCCTAACTCCCCCGAGGCCGCAGCTGCGCGGGAGGCGCACGGCCCCAGTCGCCAGCCCCGGAGCCCCATGGAGAGCGAGGACGACACGCCCGAGACCGGGGAGTGCCGGAGGATCCTCGAGAACCTCGAGTCGACCATCGAACAATTCCGGTTCAGCCCCAGGTGCCCCGCGCCAGCCGCCGCGCCCCGCGCAGCGCCACCTCCCTTTCCTTCGGGCCCGCCCGCCCCGCGGCGCCACGCGCCCCTTTCCCGCGCCTCGCTCCCGCGCTCCGGGCCCCCAAGCCGGCTGCTTGGATTTCTTACGTGTATTCGCATAAACGGAGAACACGGACTCTGGAGTCAGAGGGCCTGGGTCCAAATCCTGCGACCCTCTCCAGGACCTCACAGCCGTGAGGGCGGTGGACGGTGCTACTTCGTAGTTCAGCGTGAACATGAAATGAGTGCATCTGTGTAACGTGTTTAGAAGAGCCCCACACATACATACACACAAGGTACCCTGTAGGTGTTTGCCAACATCACTGTTACCCCTTGATCCTTTCTTGACATTGCCTCGCCCTCATGGTCCTTTGCCCCCCTCTGCCCACATTTTGTCTGTACGGATAATGTAGAGCTGATGTGTCTGGAAAAATGTGTTTCTCCTTCCAAAAACCTTTTAAAATCAGTAAGTGGCCAGCACTAGGTTAGCTACTGTGTAAGCACTTAGAATTCCCTAAGTCAAGGGCTTCATGGTGCCAGGTAGGCTGGCTTGGAGGCAAGCCCCACACCCTGAGGCTCCAGAGTGAGGACAGGACAGGACCAGCACCGTACTGGCCCCTTGGCGGGGACTGACCCAGGGAGACAGTGCTGCCCGCTCAGCGGAAGGGGGTGCATTTGTGAAAACAGATCAGGGTAGACACAGGATTGGTGGTTGTGGAAAGCCCTCAGTGGCAGCAGCCCATAATAACACCATGGGCCCGGTGTCTAACCTGTTCTGCTTGTTTACTGATAGGAATGACTTCCTGCCTTGGATTCCTGGGCATTGCCTGGTGCGCAGCTCGGCAGCAGAACACACTGGCTGTGCCCAGTGGACTGAATGAGGGTGCCAGGTGCTCGCTTAATGCGCGGTGCCTGAACAAAGGAACCACTGATGCCAATGTTAATGTCTCTTCCCCCACAGTGGTGCTCTGGGAGGAGTGGGAGAGGCTGGAGTAGGGACTGCAGGCCTGCGTTTCCGGCAGAGTTTGGCACTGGGCAAGCAGCGATCTACAAACCGACTGAAGGCCCGCCTTTGTCAGTTTACATTCTAGTCAGGAAACCAATGATAAGCAGGCAAACTATGTAATAAAGAAATCAGTGGTACGTGCTGAGGAAGGAACAGCAGGGAGGGAGCAAAGGAACTGGTGTGTGGAGCAGGGAAGTGGATTGTAATTTTAGATACTGTGGTCGAGGAAAGCTTCTCAGGGATGATGTTGGGATGAAGACCTGCAGGCTTGATGGAGGAACCATTCTGATCTATCAGGGACCAAAGTGTTCCAGCGAAAGGACAGGAAGCGGGAAAGGGTGGGGCTGGGTGCCGCAGGCCCAGCAAGGAGCCCTGTGTGGCTGGAGCCTAGGGAGAAGGGGACAGCAGTGGAGAGGTCAGAGGTAAGGGGACAGTGCCAGGCAGTGGCACTGACTAGGTGTCCTACAGTTTAACTCAATTCTGACACTCAGCTACCTAGAGACAGCGTCACATCGCACAGGTCCCACAAGACTGCCCCCCACCCTTCAGATGCCAATTGCAAATCAAGGTTGTTACCTGTGCTTCTGACCATTTGGCCTGAAGTTAGAGGTTCCTATAACCCCTGCTGTGCTAGAGCCACTCATAGGACTCAGAAAACCAATTTACCTACGGGGTGACTAGTTTATTACAAAGAATATTAAAGGATACAAATGAATGGCCAGATAAAGAGGTTCTTAGGGTGAGGTCTTGAAGGGTCTGGAGCACAAAAGCTTCTGTCCCCATGGAATTTGGAGTGGGCCACCCTCCTGGCACCTGGAAGTGTTCTGCTTCACCCACCCAGAACCTCGCTAAAACTTGTAGTTCAGAGATTTTTATGGAGGCTTCATTACATAGGCCAAACTGATGAGATCATTGGCTTTTGGTGATTGGGTCTACCTCCTTCCCCTCCAGAGATAGATATGGGAGTGGGACTGACTGTTCCCACCCTCTAATCGTGGTTGGTTGCCAGGGAAACCATCCTTAGGGGCATTCCAAAAATGCCCCCATTAACATCTACTCAGCTGTGGTTTAAAGGGTTATGTTATGAATTACAAAAGACCCACATTTTAGGGAGGGCACGTATTGCATGGAGCACTGGGTGTGGTGCATAAACAATGAATCTTGGATCACTGAAAAAATTTAAACAAAAATAAATTAATTAAAAAAAAAGACCCACGGTTCACCTTTTTTCCACACTGAGACTATTTCAGGAACTGAGGACAAAATACCAAATATAACAAAAGATGATCCCATTGCTCATGTCACTTAGGAAATTCCAAGGGTCTTAGAAGCTTTGAGGCAAGAACTGTGGATGAAGACCAAAATGTGTATTTCTTATTATAAATCACACTATCAAAGATGGGATTGGAATGATTTGACATGATTAATCTTTCAACAGGATTACCCTGGCTGCTGTTTTGATAATAACTTATAATGAAGATAAGGGCAGAAACAGGGAAACCAGTTAGGAGTGGGGTAGAAATAATTTTTCCGTAACCTTGTAGGTTCTTGGAAGACACCAATCTCATACTAAAAGACAGATTAATAGGAGAAGAATAAAACAGAAGTTTAATAGCATGTATGCTTCTTGTATACATGGGAGATACTCAGGGAAACTGAGTAACTCCCCCCAAATGGTCCATGCCACCCCCTTAAATACCATCACCTAAAGACAAAGGGTGGGGATTGGATTGGGGGGTGAGTTATGGAAAGTTGCCAGGAAAAGCACAGTAAAGAGAAGTATGGCTGTTATGCAGATTTAAATTGGTGCCTTCTTTATTGATAAGATTCTCCTGTGGTTCACTCGTTCTTTTCTTCCTGGTATAGAGAGGGAGACACTTAAAAATGGGGCTATCCTTCATAAATGTAAATTTCTCTTCCGAAGGAGTAACTTCTACTTTGTTTTCAGAACTTCTCCTGTGTCTGCAGTTCTCAAAATAATTAGCTCAAAATAATCCTTGTGCCAAAGAGGCATATTTTGGGGTGCCATATTCTGCTACCCTTCAAGTCAGATGTTCAGAAGAGAGGTTCAGGCTGGCTGTATCAATTTGGGAGTAATTAGCACAAAGATGGATGTAGGGGTGGAGGACTTGGTGAGATCACCTAGGAAGTGGGAGTAACAAAGAGAAATTGTGTTCTTTGAAGAGGAAAAGAGGGAAGCAGTGTTTTCCTTATTTAAAATTGAACAGTACACCATAGTGAAAGTTTAACGCACCTAATACCATTTTCTTTGACTAATTCGTTAATAAGCATTTGATAGGATAGACTATTCTGGGATCCAGTGAGAAGTGTCATTGCATTCTATTAATAAATATTCATAGGTCTGTTTTCTGTGCTAAATTTACATGTTAATTTTCTATCTAGTTTATTCAAAAAACATAATTGTCATCTTTCCAAGACTGTATTTTATGCATAGCAACTAAGCCATTATTCAGAAATTGAATTGCTGAGACTATTAATAAGGCCTATGTAGGAACCACTTAGCTAATTTGTTGTGATGTGGGTTTCCATTCTAGGCAAGGAGGTTGCCATTTAAAATCAGAGACACTGGGAATTTGACGGGAAACTGAAGAATGAACCTTCATGTTTCACTTAGATTCTAAATGAGCCAGATCTTTCTGAGTCAGTTATACAAAATTTAAGACTCAAGGGACCTTAGAGCCATAAGCCTTTTCTCCCTAGGGTGGAGAATTGGGATCTGTCTCTTCAGGTTTATGATTTTAGAAGAGTTCTTTCCTCTCTTCAAACCTCAGTTTCTGTGTCTTTGAAGCAAGAAAGTCAGTCTCTTTCTTATGAGATTATTGGGAGGATGACCCGAAGGAAAAACGCGTGTGTTCGTGCATGTACCTTAACAAACCACATGGGGCAAGTTAAGCACTCAATAAATAGTGCTTAATGTAATTTTTAGACACTCTGTAGGAGGTATCTATAAAATTTTTGGACTTGGTTTTAAAGCATTGTATTGTAGTGTTATAATATTATGATACCAGAAGGAATAACTGAAAATGTTATTCCAAGTTTTTAAATCATATCCTGAAAATGTACATATTTAGGGTAGTTTTCTTACACTTTTAAGTTATTTTTTTCCAGCTTTATTGAGATGTAATTGACATGTAACATTATATATTCATAATAGCTACCCACATTCCCTAAACCTACTGCCCACAATAGATTTTTTGCATAAAATGGAAAAGAAAGAACATACATGTTCAAGCTTAATGAAAAATGAAGTCGAATAGTTAAAAGGAGCTGCTTGGCACTGGGGAGGGTAAAGGATTACATTTCTAGACAGGGAGAATGAAGCATGAGGTCTGTTAAATGTGCAGTGTTGTACAATATAAAGAAACAGGCTAAGTGACTGTATTTACTGTGATGATATAGCACTCGGGATCTAGACAGGAGGCAAAAACCTCGCCAGTATTTGTATGGGGGAATATTTCCTGTTCCTTATTAAATACTAAGAAGTATTAAAAAAAGAAGAAGCATTTTTAGCTTAAAGGACTCTAAGCAGTCTTGTAATAGCAAATGCAAAATGGAGCTGTGATCCCAAAGCCAGAGGAAGAGTAAACAAGAAAGGAAGAACTTAGAAGACCCTCACTGCCCCTTACTCCCACAACCACCCAAGGTGGAGATTAAGATCTCTTGGGAGAGGACTCCACTGGTGGCAGAGAAACTTGTCAGAGGGTGCTGGCCAGAGCTGGTTCACTGGGATGGCTCATTGAACGGCTGAAAGATGCAGGCAGGCTGAGGTTCTTCACCCAGCTGGGAGATCCAAATCTTCATTCCTGAGGGTTCTGTGTTATTTTTGAAAACTCAGGCGCTCCTGGGGCGCCTGGCTGGCTCAGTCAATGGAGCATGCGACTCTTGATCTCGGGGTTGTGAGTTCAAGCCCCATGTTGGGTGGAGAGATTACTTAAAAATAAAATCTTTAAAAATAAATAAAAAACTTTCCCTCTACCCTTCAGGTTCTCGGCTGAGACTCCCTGTAATAAAAGATTAACAGGAGAAAAACAAAGAGAAGTTTAATAACATGCGTACCTCCTGTATACACGGAAGATACCCAGGAAAATTTAATAATTCCCCCGAAATGGCCCAAGCTGCCACTTTAAATACCGTCTCCACCTAAAGACAAAAGACAATGTTGGAGGGTGAAGGGAGAGCCATTCTAGGAGGTTATCAAGCAAAGCACACTAAAGGAGGTCACAGTTGTTATGCAGATTTAAGTCCTTGCATTATCCATTGTTAAATTTCTAGAGATTTAGTCATTCTCTCTACCTGGTTCAGCTAGGGAGACACGCTTGCAAATGGAGATACCACTTACAAATGTACACGTCCCTTACAAAAGGGCAACTTCTACTCTGTCTTCAGAGCTGGTCCTTCAAAATACCTAAATAAAGACAATCCTTCTGCCAAAGAGGCGTATTTGAGGGTGGCAAATTCTGCTCCCCTATGGCAGTGTGGAGAGCAAAATGGAGTCTCTCATGTCAAGCGGGCTTATGGCAAGCAGTGATGAGAACAGATAAGGTACTGCAGCTGGGAGATAACGCCGGGACCCAGGTCAGCTGATGCCAGAGGTCTGCAGAGACCCACAACTGATTCAATCCCTTTAAACAGGAAAGGATTTTGACAGCATACTGTCGGACTCTTCAGACCCGACCCCTCTAACTCTGACCACTTAAAAAAGACAACAGTGGCCGAAGGCTCTGCCCAGTGGATCTCTGAACAGAACTGAGAACCTTCCCTGCTTGAACATCAGAAGCAGTGAGTGCCCAGAGCTGACCCGGACCAGACCAAGGCCTCATCTCAACCGCGCGCCCATAGCCTGTCTTCATATTTGGTTCCTTGATTTCCTATACCCTTCTGATCTTGTTTGTTGTGTGGGTCATCTTCTGTCCTACTTTGTGCACTTTGTAGGCAGCCAAGTTTAATCACATGGTGAAATATCATTGAGTTTGAAATCCTGAACCTGCTTTATAATTGTGATTTAACTTTGCTTTATGATTGAATAAAGCTGACATTGTGGAAAGACACAACTTGTGTGTGCGCCTCCATAGTGTGCCCATGACAAGTATGGAAATGCAAAGAAGCACCCCGGAGAATCCCCTGGGTTCCAGACATAGTCTTTGCTGACTCCACTGTATACCAACAACCCACTTGCTCCTTCATAATCAGAATCAATCACTTCAGCCAGACCCCATTCTCTGCCTTCTGGTTCAATGGCCAAAGGATCACCAAATGGCCAGGTATCAGTTCAATTAAATCTCATCTAATTCAATGGAACTATAGTTGTGTTTCCAGATGGAAGCATACTTCCCCTGAGAACTAAGACTTCTAAGCCAGCAGATCATAAAGTTGCTGGGACAGGAAGCAATACTTCTGGGAGCCTGTTATTAGGTATATTAGTGAGAGGAGCCACTTCCATTTCTTTCTCTAGGTTCCTGGAAGGACTTATGGCCCTGGGAGAGATAACACCACATACTGATTCAAAACATAGACTGCATCCTATAAGATAGCAACACATCTTTTCATGGATCTGTCTCACAACTGCCACAATCAAATCTTCAGTAAGCTGTTTTACCCTTCCATCAGGCTGGCCACTTCCGGGTGGTGGGATATGTGATTAAGACCCTTCATTTCCATGGGCATGAGCCCATTGCTGTACTTCTTTTGCTATGAAATGAGCACCTTTATCAGAAGTGATGATGTGCACGATGTCATGAAGGTGGATAAGGCATTTTGTAATGGATGGTGGTTCTGGCAGATGCATTATGGTTGGGGAATACAAATCTATATCCAGAACACGTATGTCTACCCCAGGGAGGCTGGTCAATACTGGCATATTAGGGACTCACTATTGATCTCTGTTGTTGGCTGATGAGGCATTCAGTGGTCGCAGTAGCCAGGCCAGAATTGGTAAGGTGAAGTCCATGTTGTTGAACTCCACCCCGCCACCATAGCCATTTCGTTCAAGGGCCATTGAGTGAGAGCACTGGGATGGTTGCAGAAACTAACTGCTATCTACAGAGTGTGTCATTTTACCTGCTTGAACACTTTCTCTGTGGTGGATGCCCTTTGGTGGGCATTCACGTGGAGCACAAGTATCTTTATAGCCTGTGCCGATTCTTTTATTATTTTTTTAAGTTTTATTTATTTATTTAGAGAGCATGAGTGGGGGGAGGGGCAAAGGGAGAAGAGACTGCACCGAGCACCAGAGCCCAACATGGGGCTCAATCTCCGGACCCTGAGATCTTGACCTGAGCCAAAATTAAGAGTTAGATGCTTTAACTGACTGAGCCACCCAGGTGCCCCTAGCCTGTGCCCCTTCTTAAAGGGTCATCGACAGAACTCTTCCCCGGACTTTCTTTTTACCAATCTCTCAGTCTTCTTTCCAAGTTCCTGACCATTATCCAGTTAAAACTTTAGCAACAGTACATAAATTAATACAGATACATGATTCTGGCTAGCTTTCATTCAGAAAAAGTAAACAAGTGAATGTACTACTTCAATTCTATTCAGAGGAAGGATTTTCTTTCAAGGTCACCTCTGAGCAGGGCTGTGGAACTATAGGTAATCCATCCCCCTTTCAGATGGCAGCACCCTCTGTTAACCAGGCCTGAGTCTTTTCTTCTTCAGTCAACTGATCATATAGAAACTTCCCATGAGGCTGTAACTATGGATTCAGCGGGGAGAGGCAATGGAGCAGGAGCTACGGGCTCTTGGAAATGTCTTTCCTTCTGCTTGAGCCAGGTCTCTTATGTCACTCCATCTTATGAGATTGAAGCTGCTCATGCCCAGTTTTATGGTTTGGTGGGTCAGATAAAACCCAGTTTATCATGGGACACTCAGGCCTGATGACACATGTTTATGCATTCAGTCTTTTCCAGGCTCAACAGCAAGCTGGGGCTGTTTCTCAAAAGGGTAATAGACATCTCTACAAGAAGGCGTAAGATTTGCTCTAAAATCCTAGATGTCTCTGCTGTGATTTTCTTAGTGGTGCTTGCCAGAAGATCACAGATAATTCCTCTATTTGTCATAGACAAATAGTGCCATTATCTGCTGGATCATAATGTCCAAGTGGAAGAACAGCTTGTACTACAGTCTAGATTTCTTTTTTTTTCAGGCTCCCATAAAAACTGGCAGCCTTACCCGTGACTTAGAAAATGGGTTGAAGTAGCATACACAAATGTTGTATATGTTGCTTCCAGTACCCTTTGACCAACATCTCCCCATTTCCCCACTTCTCAGCCTCTGCAACCACCAATCAACTCCCTGTTTCTATGAGTTTGGGTTTTTTAGACTCCAAATATAAGTGGGATCATACAATATTTGTCTTTCTCTAACTTATTTTACTTAGTATAATGCCCTCAGTGTTCATCTATGTTGTCACAAATGGCAGGATTTTCTTCCTCTTTTTATGGTGGAACAATATTCCATTGTATATAAACATTATATTTTCTTTATCCATTTATCCATTAATGGGCACTTAGGTTATTTCCATGCCTTGGCTCTTTTGAATAATGTTTCAATGAACCTGAGGGTGTAAATATTGAGATAAGGACTTAATTTCCTTTGGATATATACTCAGAAATGGGATTGCTAGTACATAAAGTATTTTATTTTTAATTCCCCTGACCAGCCTTACCTGTCATTGATGACCCCCACCTTCATGAGTCACCTCTATGGTGGTTGCCAAAGGTTGATGTTCTATTTCCCTCTTTTTTTTTTTTTTTTTTTTACATTTATTACATTTATGTACCCCATCTCCCAACCATGCTGGCTCTGTGCTGCTGCTCCTGTTTGTGACACTACCCTCCCTACAACATTCTTGGCTACTAGGCCTCTTGGCCTTTTCCTCTGTGTGGCTCCCAACCTTTCTCATAATGGAGAAGTTCACTAAAGTCATTGACCACCATGTTGATTGCTCCACTCTGGCAAGGGAAGGGAATGGAAGGAATAGGAAGATGGAAAAGAAAGTGACTACATATGGTTTTAATAAGTGGAACTGTGGGGAGACTGTATCTTAGGCTGAGGGCACTGCCCAGGTACAGATATATTTTGAGAACATTTAATAGGTGAGTATGGTACGTCAGGTATATGTAAGCAGAGATGAGTTTACCACTGCCTCAGAATATATAACATATTTTTGTTTACTTGTTTACTTGTTGTCTCTCCCGTTAGAATGTAAGTTTCATGAGAACAAAGACTTTTGACTTGTCCACTCTGTTAACTTTGGTGCCAGAAAGAGTGCCTGGCAAACATTAGATACTTAAAAGCATGAAGCTCAGACAAGTAGAGTGCACCCATATTTTGGAGTTCAGAATAAGAAGACTGAATTTAATTTTCTTGGACAGAGAAGGCTATCAAGGTCCTTATAGCAGTATAGCGAAACAATCTGAGTTTTAGTAAGAAACCTCTAGGGACCATGGGGATAATAGATTAAAAAGACAAAAATCTGGAGGCTTGTAATAATTTTAGGAAACCTTTAATGTTCTGTATTTTGCAGGGGTACTTGCTTGAAAGTATAATGATTTTTTGTTTCATGTTTTAAAAGGTTTCCAAATGTATAAAAAAGAATTTCTGTAAAATTTATAAAACACATGTTCTAGGAAAAAACCTGCCACATGTACAATTTGTCATCAATAATAGTTGTCATCTTTGAAAATATCAAAATCATTTTCCCTGAAATTTCATGTCATCACCACTTAAAAATTGGTTTCTCTTATTTCTTATAAACTGCTTTAAAATGCATGTTTTAAAATTTTTATCATAATTGATCATATGATTCATCTATTTCTATAGTGTTGTCCAATATCATACTTAATTTTAACATAATAATTATAATTTAGTGGTGGTTTTCACAAATGATTTTTGAAATGGTTACAAATTTTATGTAGACAAAGCTTTAAATATTGATGATCTTTCTAGTTAATTGTTATATCTTAATATTAAAAAAAATTCAATTTGGGGGTGCCTGGCTAGCTTAGTCAGAAGAGCTTGCAACTCTTGATCTTGGGGTTATGAGTTTGAGCCCCATGTTGGGTGTAGAGATTATTTAAATATATAAAAAACTTTAAAAATTAAAATTAAAAATTCGATACAACAAGAATTTATTGAGAGGATTTTATGGGTCAGGACTCTGCAGTGTGTGAGATCTTACCCTACATACAAGCTAACAAGTTTGCTTGTTTCATGGCCATTAGCAGAAGACACAGACTCCTGGGTCAGAAACAAAGGACTTTATCATCATTGCAAAAACGGTATCTCAGTGCCATGAGGGTGACTCCAAAGACCCACCATGGATATGTATGTACACAGTGTGTTGCATGAAAGGAAAGGACCCCTAAAAAAAGGGGGGGATCCCTGAGCTCACCACTTTCATAGTAAAGAGCACCAGCCTACTTCCTGGCAGAAGAAAGGCATTACCTCATCCTTTAAGTTTGCTCACTGCAAACATAATTTTGAGGAATGGCCTGTGGAAAGAGTGGTCAGGATTTTGCATTCTTGGCATATGCAGAAAGAATGTGCAGGGACACTCAAGGTCCAAGGAGACTGCTTCTTCCAACAGTACTCTGATAGAAAAAAAAAATGTAGGCTCCTAAAATGAGATTAGAGCGAATCTAAAATAGAACTTTCTGTGGAAAAGCACCAGAAATATTAGTTGAAACTGAAATATACAACATTACTGCTGTTCCCTCCCCATCTAAATAATGCTGATGAGATCTGTCATCAGGATGATATGGATGAGTGTGTAGACAATTAGTTGAAAATTAAGTGGGGTTAATTGAAAATCATTAAGTATTAAAAAATTTTATGAATTTAAACTTAGTCTTTCTTGGTTGAATATTACTTCAATAGTTTTTTCCAGACATGATGAAAAAATGATGATACTTCAGAACATAGAAGTTGAAAGTGACAACTGCCTCCTCAGCACCAATAAGAGTTAACATTTCTTTTTTTTTTTTTTAAGATTTTATTTATCTGACAGAGAGAGAAGGGTCACAAGTAGGCAGAGAGGCAGGCAGAGAGAGAGGAGGAAGCAGGCTCCCTGCCAAGCAGAGAGCCCGATGTGGGCCTCGATCCCAGGACCCTGAGATCATGACCTGAGCTGAAGGCAGAGGCTTTAACCTACTGAGCCACTCAGGCGCCCCAGGAGTTAACATTTCTTGAGGGCTTACTATGTGACATGCATCATTCCAAGTCCTTCTAGATATCAACACAATAATCCTGACAATAACTCTATGAAATAGGCAGTCTTATTTTTCACAAGACGAAACTAAGGCACAGAAAGGTTACATAATTTACATAATGTCACATAGCTAGGATATCAGCATGCTTTTAGCTCTGATTGACAGACGCTTTCACCAGTTGGTACATTTATTATATGACATTGCAGGAAGGCCAGCAGTATGACAGGTTTTAGAGCTAGTTGAGTCAATGGCTAAACAAAGCTGTTAGTCAAAATTATTTCTGTGTTTTTGTTTGTTTTAAAGCTCATCATCTATGTACTGTCTTTGCCCTTTGGCCAGCCCCACTTGTGGTCACCAGATGGCTGTGGCACTTCTTGGCAGCACTTCCACACATGGCAATGTTCAGAGTCACAGAGGAAAACTTTCCTCTGGTGCCTCTGTGTAGGAGCATACAAAGCTTTACCCCAAGCCCCCCAAAATTTTTCCTCATGTCATTCTTGCCAGAACCAAGTTCCATACCCACCCCTAAAACAATCCGCCCAGAAGAATGGGATCTCTGTGGTGGGCTGAGACCAGACAAGAGTTGTCCTTGGCACTCGGAATTGAATCACCCTGCCCTGAATTCTGTAGGACATAAACCTGAGACTCTGCCAGCAAATAAAAAGGAGAGAAAGGGTTGCATGGGGTGCCTCATCAGGGTCTGCTCCAGCTGGTCAGCAGACAAGGGAAGATAGAAGCACTCTGTCTTCAGAGCCTGCACTGAAAATCTGCTAATTTTTTTAGTTTTTAAAGATTTTATTTATTTGAGAGAGAGAGAGATGGTAAACCAATTCTATGCAAATGTAAATAACATATTTTAAAGAAAATGAAGTGTATTTTTCAAAACAAAAACTCTAATGAGTATAGTGTCATTGCTTTACATTTTTGCACATCTTTACAATGCCTGACTTAATGCATGACAGCAGAATTCTCTTATCTGCTTCTACATTCATGTCATAACCTGTCGCTTCTGGAAAACTCCCCTGAACATTTGTGAGAGCATGATAGTGGAAAAGGCAAATAAAATATTAATACCATTATGAAAATAATTTTGACCTTGTGGATTCCCTGGAAGAGGATCCTGGAACTCCAGGACCCTGGAATCCTCAGGCCGCACATTGAGAACCACTACCTTAAAGTATTTTTGCTTGATATGCCCGTGCATAATTTATAATGGCTCTAAGCAGTAGCCCAGGTGAAACAGCAGAAGGATGTTAAAAGGAGGCTCAAATTGATCATATTCAGAAAATGGAAATAAGATGAGTAGCAGAGCAATATGCCACAGGGCAGGGATTCTGCAGGGAAAACCCCAAATCATGAGCAGCAAATTCAAGCTTTCCTCGCTTTACCAGTCCCTTTGAATCTTTAAAATATAATATGATTTACACAAAAATATGTACAATAACACATTTTAAAGGAAATGGCTATTCTATAAAGCACTTTTACTCTCCCTTTTTTTCCAGACTTACTATTTCAGATGATTTGAAGGTTGGCTTTTTCTGTACAGACCATGCTACGCAAACAGATTCCAGTGAAATTCTGCCCCTGAAAGAGTTGAGCTCATCTACAGAAAAGCTAATACGGGTAATTCTGGATTTATTTCAAACTTCTGAGATTATTTTGGGTATTGTTTGCCTTGATGTCTCTTTCCTTCACAGAACTGAAATGACTAAAAATTTTTAAATTCACAAGCTGAGTTGGATGACAGTCGTGTCTTTAAAAATAATTTGTATCAACTACTGCTTATATTTATATCATGCTTATATATGTTAACTGGTTTAGTGAAGTATGTTGTTACTCTCTTTGGAATTTTTTGATATCTGTGTGAACATTTTCTATTTATGATACTTTTTAGAAATTATGAAATATTTTTGGATTGTAGAAAAATGTGGAGAGTAATATAGTGAATCACCATACAGCTTTGTCAAATCTTGACTCTCCACCATATTTCCTTTGGGTCTTTTATGATTGTAAAGTAACAGAACATTTCATACACCTCAGATATCAAGAGTTATTAAAATCCCTAATCAATAAGACTGTCACATGGGATAGTATACTACTATAAATACTTTGTTTCTGTTTTTTCACTTAACAATGTAACTTGAAAATCATCCCATATTGGTAGTTTTCTCGTCATTTTCACAAGTGTATCCTATCATAAAATATGCATCATTTATTTAGCTATCCCCCTATTAATGGGCATTTTGGTTGTTTCAAATTTTCTACTGTGATGAAGAATTCTGTACATACTCAGAGGCCATCCAATCTGTGGCATAATTTTAAAAGTGGAATTTCTGAGTCAGAGGATGTATGCATTAGTCATTTTGAGGGATGTTGCCAAATTGCTCTGCACAGAGATTTTACCAATTTACATACCCACTAGTAACTTCTGGAAGTGTCTCTTTTCTTTCTTTCTTTCTTTTTTTTTTTTGGAAGTGTCTCTTTTCTTACATACTTCCCAATTTGTTGCCTTTTCTAATAATACCTTCTGGAAAGTTTTATAACTTTATTTCCTTGCAACTGGCCATGTCCTAATGACTAAGTTCTGGTCAGTAGAATTAGAGGGAAATATTATGTGACAGCTTTGGGGAAACTTCTTTAAGAAACGGTTCACAAGTACTTACCTTCTGCTACTTTACTTCCTCCCTCTCTTCTCCCTTCCTCCCTTCCTCCTTCCCTCCCTTCCTTTCCTTATTTCTGTGCATAGAACACTGATGCTATTTAGATTTTTTTTTTTATTCTTTGCCCAAGGGGTACAGTTCTGTGAATCATCAGGCTTACATCTTTCACAGCATTCACCAAAGCACAAACCCTCCCCAATGTCCATAACCCATCCACCCTATCCCTACCCTCCCATCCCCCGCTATTTAGATTTATTAATCCTCTCTCATATCTTTATTTCTAGTTCATAAATTTCTTATCTTTATTTTTTAATTTATTCTACTATTTCGGGTTCACTTTGTTTTCCTTTTTCTGATTCCTTGAGTTGGAGCTCAGGATCGATTAAGATGCCATATCGCTCTATTTTTAGAAAATGCAACGATATTGGCTTAATCAAATACAGTCACTTAAAGGTAGACATCTGTAGTTGGGGCAGTAGCTCTCTGTTGTCATCTACGTACCGGACTTGTTTTATCTTTTTAAATTTCCATTGTTAGCGTGTGGCTTTTGCTTTCATTTTTCTGACCTCACAGTAGCAAGAGGGCTGCTGCCCTTCTAGCCTCCATCTGCATTTCATACGGGAGACTATGAGAGAAGTGGGGTGGGGGTGGGGTGTTGACCATGTTAGGAAAAGCAGGAACTTTCCATAGACAACCCCAGCTTATTTATCATTAGCCCTAACTGTATCACTTGACCACCTCGACAAGGAAGGAGTTCTAGAGTAGTGAGCATTTTAGCTGGATACATTTCTGTCTGGACAAAGTCCCGGTGCTCTCAGTAGGGAAGAACCCGTGTAATGGATTGTGGGTTTGGATAGGGGTTGTCAGCTACCAGTGCCTACAGATTATCATTTTTGTGGCCCCCTCTTTTCTTTTATAAGCATTTACAGTCTTGTATTTCCCACAAATTACTCCTTTACCTTCACCCCACAAATGTTGAAATGTAACATTTTTATTAGTATTCGTAATACTAATTATTTTTATTAGTTATTGCTTTTAATATTTATTAGTATTAGATTGAAATGCTCTAACATTTTCCAGGTATGCTTTTTAGTTATTGTTATGTTGTTGATTTTTACATTCAGTCCTTTGTTATCAGTGAAAACTCTTTGTGAGACAAATTATTTGGTGTCTGCAACTTGCACTGAGGCTTTGTGTGAGGTCAGTCTTTGCCATTGTGCCCTGGATATGGGATATTAAAAATAATCTGCACTTATTAATAGTTAGAGTATATTTATATATGTATGTTTATGTGTACCTGTCCATATATATGTATGTGAATATATATATATTTTGCCATTCTGTTCAATACTAATATCCTTATACCAACATTCTTTGGTATAGTGTTTGGTAAATCTTTCTCGTTCTTACACTGACCTGATTTCTGTGTTGCATCTTTGGTATATCTTTTACAGATTATAGATAGTAGGTTTAAAAAACATCCAATCTTGTAATCCTTTTCAACAGCTAGTTTAATCTCTTAATATTAGTTGTGATTACTAATATATTTTTATTTTTCTGCCAACGTATTTTGTAATTTTTCTCACCTTCTTCTTTTATACTTCTTTTCTTTCTCCCTCCCTACTTTTCATTGGATTGATAAACTTTCTTTAGTTCCTATTCTTTCCTCTACTGGGAATTAAGTGAATCATGTTATCTTTATTCTTTGAATGGTTGCCTCCAGTTTGAACATGTGTATTTGGTTTTACAGTGTGTGCATGTAGCCAGAAATTCTAATTTCTGTCAATGCAAGAAACATACTACCTTTATCTATAATCTCCCCCATCTCACATATTATTATTCTCAAATATGTCAGTTCTACCTTTTTTCCTAATATTTTTGCAGTTACCTATTCCTATCATTATTTTATACAGCTAATATTTGTTTTGATTTGCTCACATTGGCTGATTTTTTTCTCACCATTACTTCCTGTATCTCTTACTTATTGTTGAGTTTAATTTTCGTTCTTCCTAAAGATCCCTTGATTCTTCTGTCACTGGAGAGCATGGTCTACTTAGTGTTAGTACCGTACAACCTCACATAACATGTAACACCCTTGCAATTGTATAGATCGGTTTACTGCCCTCCCTTGTCCTTTCTGCCATGGTTACCATATGTATTACATTTACATACATTATACACTCAGCTTATAATGTTTGCTTTAAACATTCTTATGTATCTTATGCTAATAAGAGGAAAAACCAGTCTTTTATATTTACTTGGATATGTACTATTTCCAGTGTTCTTCATTTTTTCCTGAAAATCTAAGTTTCCAGCCTATAATACTTCTTTTTAGCCTGAAGAAATTTCCTTAGCAATTCTCATTTTAGGCAGTGAATTCTCATAGCTTTCTTTATTTAAAATGTTACATTGATTATAGCATTCTAGATTGATAAGTGTTTTTTCTTTTCTTTTCTTTTCAACATAGCATTGCTCTTCTTACTTCCTTGGTTTCTAATAAGAAAACTTTAATCATTCCAAAAGTTACTCCCGTGTATGTACTTGTTTTCTTTTCTGACTGCTTTCAAGATTTTCTTTTAGGGGTGCCTGGGTGCCTCAGTCAGTAGAGCATTACACTCTTGATCTTGAGGTTGTGAGTTTGAGCCCCACATTGGGGGTAGGCATACTTAAGAAGAAAAAAGATTTTCTTTTTATCTTTGGTTTTCAACAGTTGAATTATTATGTACCTAGGCATGGTTCTTATGTATTTATCCTGCATGAAGTTCGTTCAGCATTTTGAATCTTTGTTTCTAACCACATTTGGGAGCTTTTGGCCATTATATCTTCAAATATTTTTTTTTCTACCCTACTCTTTCGATATTCTCCTTCTGCAACTCCAGTTACTTGCATATTTATCCTTCTGATTATGGGCTTATATATCCCCAATTTTTGTTCACTTTTTAAATTTTTGGAAACAATTTTCTCTCTTTTGTTCTACTGATTTATCTTCAAGTTCACATACTTTTCCCCTCTGTCACCTTTTTTCTTTTATTAAACTCTTCCAGTGAATTTTTAATTTCAGACATTTTAGTTTTCAACTCTTGAATTTCTGTTTGTCTTCTTTATTGAGTTTCTATTTCTCTGCTGATATTGCCTGTTTTTTCCCATTTGTTATAAGCATGTATTTTCTTTACTTCATTCCACATAGTTATGGAAGCTGTTTTAAAATCATTGCCTAATAATTCCAACATTTGGGTAATTTTGGTCTTGGTCTCAATGATCTTTGTTGGGGGTACAGAATCACATTTTCCTGTTTTTTCTTTAATCAGGTATTTTGAATTTTATCTTGGGTATTGTGAATGTTATGTTCTGGCTTATGATATTTATGTATATATTCCCCTGAAGACTGGTGATATCTTTGTTTTAGCACATAATAAACTTGTTCGGATTCCAGCTGCAAATGTCTCCTGGTTGACAGCCCAAATCTCATTGGGCTGCTTGCAGTCTGTTCCATGTATGTGTGTTTTTGGGATCACCCAGAAGTTTGTTCTGAGTTTATATACAGATTTTGCACTCCTTCTCTTTGGTTCTTTTCTTTTTAGGAACCCCACACAATTACATACATACAATTACAGAAATCTGTATTTCTGTCTGTCTGTAATTTCTCTGTCTTGTTATTATTCAGACCATAAAGGCCAATGATTTCTATTTGAGGTTTGGCTGCCTTGTGAGGTCACTGAACACAGCTGCCCAAGCAGGCATCTCACCCTGCATCAGTTCCTTCCTCCAAGTTTTGAATCCCCTCCAGGATTCTCCTGCTTCTGTTTATTCTCCAGAATAGTGATTGTGTTTTGTTTATACTTTATCTAGAGTTTATAGTGATCTGTGGGAGTCTTAGATCCAGTGGAGTTTGTTTGACCATACAGGATTTCTGTGCCTCCCTTCCTCAGAACATGCAGTCCACATAGGACTGGGTCTTCTAAAGGCAAAGTCATTTCTGCCTGTTCCTGCAATTTAAGGAATTCCTTAAGATTTTACTTGCTTTCAAATATTGTTTAAAATGATTTCTAAACATAGTACCCTTCGTGAGTTGACAGCATGATATAAAAAAAATAAGGGTATGAGTCAGTCATAACTATTCAAATCTGGGCCTTCCATTACTGGTCATATAATGTTGGATTGGATAGTCACTTAACCACTTGAAGTCTTATTACCCTCATCTGCAAAATAAAATCTTCACTATAGTTTCAGGATACTAAAATGAGATTTTTTTCCAGGATGCTAGTATAACAGGTCTCAAATTCCGAAGTGAGTTTGAGTTAGATTCCATTTGGAGGATTTGCAAAAGGAATGGTGTATATAGATCAATGACTCTTAGCTTTTGAAATAGATCAAGGATAATAAAAATAAAGGAGTCAGGAGGTGAAGAGGAAAAATTACTGAGGTGATCAAGAAAGCACTATTGCTGTGCTCTTTATATGGGAAGAGGTACCAGAAGCAATCTTCCTCAACTCAAAGCTAGTAAGGCAGGCTTTATGGAAACTGAAGTGTGTTTGCTGCTTTTGGAAAACACAGAGGACTGGTGCTGACCCGTACTTAAAGAAGCTAAGAAGATGGAGTGGCTAAGTTGGGATCATTCTATACTTCCAGAGTGTTGGGGTGAGGAATGTGTGATTATTTCCCATGAATCATATGTAGCCTATGAAAGAGGAAGGGAGAGAGAGAGAGAAAGTGCCTCATCATGGGGTCATTCTGGGCCTATCCAGTAGAATGATCTAAAAGGACAGAAGACCCCCAAAAGTAGGAAGAAGAAGAAGAAAAAAAGAGCTCTATATTCATATGGGCTAAGGAAGGAGTAACAATGATCACCCAGTCTTATTTTGAATGTGTTTAAATCATTGTAATAATATTCTAAATTCCACTTTGAGGCCGTGTTTTGAGTGACAATAGGATTTTCTATTACCAAGAATGAACAGAAAGTCGTGGAATTGAGTAAAGTTTCCATTTAGGGCAGAGGAAGATTGCCTAGTGAATACATTTTGAATAGATGGTGGGAGACAAAATACATTGTATGTTTTGATGATCAGAAATGATTCTTAATCAACATGCTCGTTATATAGTTAAATGCTTAGCTAGTAAATTCACAACAAATGTTGATTTTTGCCTATCTTTTCTGATTTAACATCCACATCTTGGACTATACCTTTTGAGGTATGATAAAGTGTTGTTAGCCCAGGCATTTTATTCTGCATGGGAAGAAACCACCAGGAACCTTCTCTCCCTTACTTCATTAGCATATGTTAATTTAGCAGATTAACTGGAGTTCTCCAATGTACATCATATTCCAGAATATTCTTAAAAGGCAGGGAAGGCCTCTGATTACATTCCAGGTCATATGCCCATGTTGGGGAGGAAAAAATTTTTCTTTACCTTTCAACATTCTTCTAGCTGGTCTAAGAATCAAATTGACAGGAGACGCATTAACAAGAGAAAAAAATTTAGTAACATGTATACCTCCTGAATACATGCGAGAGACCCAGGAAAATGGAATAACTCTCCGAAATGGCCTTAAATGTCACTTTCAACTAAAGACAAAAGAATATGTTGGGTGAGGAGGGGAGCAGTTATGGGAGGTTATGAGGAAAAGCACAATAAACAAGGATATGATGGTTATGCAGATTTTAATCAGCACAGAAGTTTCTAGAGATTTTAAGTCATCCCCCTCTTACTGGTATAGCTAGGGAGGCACCCTTACAAGTGGAGATTTCCCTTCTAAATGTAAATGTCTCTTATGCAAGGGTAAATTCTATTCAGTTTTGGAGCTTCTCCTGTGTTTGCAGTTTCTTAAAAATAATCAGCCTAAAATAATCAGTATGCCAACGAGGTATATCTTCGGGTGGCAAAATTTGCTTCTCTACACCCAGCACCAGACAATGTACTAGAACCCTCACACAGAGTGCCCTTACTCTCTTCAGTAATGTATGTTTTTCCATTTTCAGATTATTAGATCTCTTCAAGTGGATTTTGGGTTCCTCAAACAATTGCTTCAGTTGAAATTTGAGGACCGTCTTAAAGAAGAGTCTTTTAATCTCTTCACTGCTCTACATGACAGGATTCTAGCAATCGAAAAACATTATCAAGAGGTACAAGTTTTTTCATTTTCTTTGTTTTATATGTGGATTGATCTAGTGCTTAGATTGGTATGTACTACAGTTTTGAATTTAGCAACTCGTGAGGGCAATTTAGTTTGCATCTGTTGTGTCTCATATAATAGCTAATCCATATAATAGCCTTACTTTGTGTCAGGAACTTTGTAGGTACTCTGTATACAATTTAATCTAATCCTCACACTAACCTCATGAAGTAGGTGCAATTATTATATCCCTCTCTCACAGATGAGGAAATTGAGGCCCAAGAAGTTTAGCTAACTTGCTCAAGGCCACCAGTTAAACACCAGTTAAAGGCCAGAGTTTATTTTCCTGGCCAGACAGTTTAATGTTCAAGATCTGGCTCTTAAGCACAATTTTATAGGATATTATTTGTACTTATTATCTCTGTAGGAGCCAAAGGCTTAAAAACTGTGCTACTTCAAGGAATTTCCTAAAATCTTTGGTCAGGTTAGCATATTTATCTGTCATTAAGAACAGGTACTGCTCTTCCTCAGTTATAAAACAAAACAAACTCCTCCTCTTCTATTGACCCCACCATTCTGAGAACTGCACTAAGCCTTTTAAATGTGTTTCCTCCATAAGTCCCTCAAAAATGCTTAAATGAAACCCGATTACCCCTGATCTGCAGATAAGGAAACTGAGATGCCAAGGTTAAGTAACCTGGTTCAGGTCAGGCAGATTGAAAGTGGCACAATGATATTGAAATCCAATTCTGTCTGACTCTAAAGCCTAACCGTTGTTTGCACTCCATGCTGGAATCAGAATTGAAATCAGAATAGAGGTTTATGGATTTTTTTAATGTACTGTCTTTCATTGTTATCCCAAACAATGGTCAATCAGAAAATGACTCTGGTTTATGGGTAGATGGCTCTAGATTTCTTTTTATGAGCATATCCCATTCGAAAGGCACAAGGACCTAGAGAGGATATGAATTACAAATAGATTTTGCTATTTTTAAAAGCAGCTCTAGGAAGACAGTAAAAAGACTTAAATATGTAAACTGAAATAAAATGTTCAAATTATTTGGTATTTATTTTATCCATTTGAGCTCTCTATTGTTTATAGTTAAATATAAGTGAAAACTGAATGCTGTGCAGGGACCTGGGTGGCTCAGTCGGTTGGGTGGCTGGCTCTTGATTTCAGCTAAGGTCATGGTCTCAAGGTCATGAGATTGAGTCCTGCGTTGGACTCTGTGCTCAGTGTGGAGTCTGCTGTAGAGTCTGCTTGAGAGTCTCTCTCTTCCTCTCTTTCATCCCCTCCCCCTGCTCCCTCAAGAGCACCCTCTCACATGTGTTCTCTCTCTCTTTCTCTCAAAAATAAATAAATCTTTTTAAAAAATCAAATGCAGTGTAATAGCTGTAGTACAGGAGAAATGATTACAAATTGGATTTTTCACAAGATTTGTGATGATCTGAATCTTGGTTTTATACCAAGGTCCCTTATTAGGGTGCAAGAGTCATATTGGAAATACAGTATGGTGCTCACTATATTTATTTTTGGTTTGCAGAATGAGGACATCATAAGAAAATGCTACAATCAGCAGTTGGCTGATGCCATAGCTGTTATCAAAGGAATGTACAAGGTGGGTTTTGGTGCTGTCATGGGCAAGGCCAGCTTCCCATCCTGTGAATGCACAGAGTGGGGCTCACTGGGGGTTCCCAGTCTGTGTTTTTGGTTTTGAAGATCTGACTGCCCAGTTTTCAGGTCACTGAAAAGGGATGAGGCCTAAAACTGTTCACACTCATGTTAAATTGACCAAAATAACACTTTATGGTGACAGATATCACTTTGCAGAGACTGGAAAATTCCAGTCTGGTGTCCAGGTAAGTGAGAAAGTAATCCAAAGTCTGTTTGGTGAGCATGCCGTTGGATGGAAGGTCAGATAGTCTCAGAGAGTTCATTGCGATTGTCGTAATTCCAGATGAATGGTCTCTTACCCTTGGTGGAGTAACTTTTCTACTGATGAGGACATGTCTGTCTGCCAGACATGGTGCTTCACTCTCCTACACAATGGGAACATTCATAGTTTTCAATGATTTCCTTTTAGGCTTGGTAAGAACCATGTGCTTCCATTAGATTTTATAATTGCAATCTTGTCTTTCATTTTGTTAAACCTCTGGGAAGAACTATTTTTTATTATGGCAAATTGTTCATTGATTGCATACTTCTTTTCAGAGCATTTATCACGTTTTATTTAATTATGTAATTGCCTGTTACATGTTCTGTTCCATGCCAGACTCTAAGCCTTATGAGGGCAGGGATGTTGTCTGTCTTATTCACTGATCTGCCTGCCTCTTAGCACTGTTCCTGATGCATAATTAGCAATCAGCTAATAATTGCTAAATGAATGGATAATTGCCTGTATTTGTGGCAGATACTGGTGACTTAACAGTGATTCTCCCTCCTCCTTTTTTTAATTAGCAGAAGCACTCCTTACTATGAAGACAAAATGCTGGAATCTTACTTTCCCTGCTTCCTTTATTTTTTATTTATTTGACAGAGAGAGAGAGCACAAGCAGGGTGAGTGGGAAAGGGAGAAGCAGGCTTCCTGCTGATCAGGGAGCCCTATGTGAGGCTGGATCCCAGGACTGTGAGATGAGGACCTGGGCGAAGGCAGACACTTAAACAACTGAGCCACCCAGGCGCCCCTCCCTGCTTCCTCTTCAAATATGGCATGAACATAGGCAAGGTCAGGTGCCTGACCAATGTGACCCGAAACTAAGTTGGCTATGAGGTTTGGGGAGAAGGTTATTCTTTGTCATTTAAAGAGCCTTGTAGGAGGAAATATCCTTCTTTTTCCTTTTTTGGACACTGTTGTCTCCTGATGCTTGGAGTTGCTGCAGCCAATCTACAACTAAGGACTGAGGCACTTTGGATGTGTTAAAGGTAGCACAGTGGAAAGATAGAAAGCACTGGGATCCCTCATGAACATCACTAAGCAACTAAGTAACTCTGGACCTGCCCTGCCTCTAGCCCTTTCATGAGATAATACCCTTCTTCCTGTTTAAGCCGCTGATTCAGTAATTTCCAGCTGAAAATATTCCAGGCCCTACTGCTCTGACAACAATCTCTGTGACTCTGTGCCAGTTTGTTCCCAAAAGTTCAGTAACCCTATCTTTCTCACCTGCCCTGTTACCTTGCTTCTTTCCCACACAGAGGAGGAGCCTAATTCCCCCTCCTGGAATCTGGGCTGGCCCCAGTGCCTTGCTCCTGGCTATGGAAGGGGACGCTGAGCCAGTTCAGAGGCTAGGTCTAAAGAAGACTTGTAGTTTTATTCCCATCCTCTTGGAACGTTTGCTCTCTGGATTCACCCTCTCTGAATCCAGCTGCCATGTTGTGAGAAGCCATGTCAAGCTCTTTGGAGGATCTGCATATGGGTATGGGGTCCACAGGCTCAATTGAACATGGCTTGCAAGTCATTCAGCCCCCAGCCATTTTGTCTTTCCTTCTGAGGTCCCAGGCGTTACAGAGCAGAGACAAGCTATCCCCTTGTGCTGGCCTTAATTCCTTGCCCCATGGAGCTCACGGGCATGACAAACAGCTGTGGTTTTATGCCCCTGAGGTTGGGGAGATGTATTATGCAGCAGTAAATAGATAGCTGGCATGGTTTCCTTGCACTCACATCAATAAGCAACTTCCAAATTGCCTTTGTTGGATAGACGACTTCTCTAATAGTTCTGCCAGTACCACGCAGCATCATGGTTGAGAGTTAGCATAATGTGAGCTTTAGAACAAGGACACTGACTGGAGTCAGACTACTTGAGTTAGAATCCTGGCTCTGTCACTTTATCATTATATGGCCTTAGGCAACAACCTGAACCTCTCTGCCTCAGTTTTGTCATCTGTCAAATGAGGATAATAATAGTGCCCCCGTCATGGGCTTGTTATGAGGATCTCTGCGAAGTGGTTACAGGAGTGCCTGGGACAAGGTAAGTGCAGTCTAAGTGTCTTCCAAATAAATGAACACTTCACATATTCCTGATGCTTCTTGGTACTGGGCATTTGTTCTGCTCTTTTATTCTCTTAGTATTTAGGCTTGTAGCTTTCTGACCACTGACTATAGATATGGGAAAGTGCCCTTAAGATATCTATAATAATCATCCATATTTGTTGTGTTGAACCATAAGAAATTGCCACTTTTGGAGCCCAAAATGCCAAATATCAGCAATTTTCTGTGGTTCAACATAGTAAACATATTTATCTTAATGGATAAAGGCAGCAACAAACTACATAAAATATTAGGCTATAATATCTTTAAAGTAGAAGAAATTCATCTTTGATTTAACCAAGCACATGTTGAGTGAGTACTGTGTGCTAAGATATGGTGGATACTGACATTACAAAGATGAAAGAGAGATGAGTAGGGGTGAATTATAAACTTAGCCATTATGTACTTTGTTCATTGCAAAGGTAAACGTGTAACAGGAGATATGGAAACCACAAGGGGAGCAGTTATTTCTGCCTTCATGCTTTGGGAAGGCTTCACAGAGAAGGTAATATTTGTGTCGGGCTTTAAATTCTCAGTTGGTAGATAAGAAATACAAAGGGATTTTAGGAAGATGGTATAGTGTCTATTAGTCAGGATGTTTTCAGTGGCAAGTTCACACTGGCGTTAGTTCAAAGAATTTATTGGTTCCTGTAATTGTAAAGTGTAGTGATAGTAATAACTTCAGGGAAAGCTGGATTTAGGTGCTCAAATAATGCTATCAAGAAACGGTCCATTCCCTGCTTCCACCTTCTTCTCTGATGGTTTAAGTTTCAGGCAGGTTCTCTTCACATGAGAACCTTAGACAGAACATCTCTTTCTAAATAGTTCCTACAAAAGTCTGAAGACTGACCCTGACCAATCTGGCCTAGTTACTGTCCCCTACCCCCCACTGCAAGCCAAGCCAGAGTGACATGCCCATCCCAGAAAGTAATATCAAGGAAAGGGTTTATCTATATGGAAAAGAGAGGTTTTGATACCTAAAGGAGGGATATTGGGTAGGCAAAACTCTTTAGGCAAATTGGCTTCCCACTTCCAATAGCATGTGAAAAGGCAAATAGGAACTGGTCAGATTGCTGACTGTTGCATTACCCCACATGGTAACCAGTACCCGTAGGTGGCTATTAAAATTGAAGTTGAAGTTAAATTAAAAATTTAGTTCCTGGGTTGCATTAGTCATAGATTTCCCAGCAGTATTCTGTGAAACCAAATAACTTAGGAGATACATTTATTTTATTTTATCTTTATGCTTTTATTAAAAACAGTTAAAGAACTATGCTTTATTGACTGCTCCCTTTGTGCTGGGTACCATACAAAGGAGTTTAGATATATGGCTTTATTTGGTCTTCGCAAGAGCAAGTAGCAAGAACTGGGGCCCCAAGGCAATTCCTCAACTTCTAATGTGGCACAGAGAGTGGTGGTGATAACAAGAACCACGTTATAGCTGCGTATTCTTACTTAGTGCTCTTGATAATTACAAGGTGTAAACTAGGAAGTGCCTGCACCATCCAGCTCATCCAAAATGTGATGCCCAGAGATGAAGTCCAAGTATCTTTTGCCTGGTTCAGCCCCATGAAGTAAGCGTTTGAAGTGGGTGGTAATTTTCCCATTGGCTAACTTAGGAAACTGAGCCACGGCGACATTAAGCAACTTGCCCAAGGCCACAGAGCTGGTCGGTGGTGGAGCCGAGTCCACTTCCCATCTATGCCTCTACAGTTGTTCCACAGAAAATGGGAAATGCTTGAATTTTCTGCGCAGGAGAAAGAGAGGTGCCTCTGTACCCTTCAGGGTGGATAGTCGTGTAACAGTGTTCAAGTGCGTTGGGGAAATGGAGACACAGTTTCCCTCTAGGAAGACAGAAACCCCGGTTTCCTCAGTGCCCAGTGCAGTGCTTGTATTTTAATAAATATTTATTGGAGAAAAATAGAAGAAAGAATGAGAAAGAGGAAAGGAAAGAAGATGAGCTACTATCTGTAGTTTAAGGCAAAATGTTGGCTAGTGGAGGGGAGGGACAAAAGGAATGAAGTTCTGCTTTAGATTAAAAGAATTTAAAGAGACATCCCCCTAAATGCAATATGTGGGGCTAGTTAGGATCCTGCGTTGAACAAACCAACTGTTGGGAAAAAAGTTTTGAGATAATTAGAGAAATTTTATTATGGACTTGATATTAAATGATATAAAGAAACTGTGTTATTTTTGTTAGTGTGATGGTGGCATGGTGGCATTGTGATTGCATGAAAAAGAAAAGGAACCCTTAGTTACTAGAGATGAACTGTGAAGTATGTAGGGGTCAAAGACAAGATGTCTAGGATTCCCATAAAAATATACAAGCACAGAGCGGGTAGATAAGTGTGTAACAGACTACTATAATTTTCTCTACTTCGGTGTGTGTTTCATCATAAAAAAGTAGACATATTTGAAAAATGCAGGTAACTTCTTCAGTCCTATTTCTTGAAGAGTTCAAGATGGAGTCTGAGCTCCCATGCTTGGTCTATGCCTTCCTGGCCTTTGGTGACCCCGGCCTGCTCCCCAGGTTCATTCTGCTGCAGCTTTCAGACCCTCAAAGCTACCAAATACATTCCTGCCTTAGGGCTAATCCCTGGAACGCTCTAGCCTCCACCTCCATATTGCAGCTCAAGTGCGCCTCCTCAGGCTTCTTGTGACCACCACTGCTCACGGACAGATCTTGCAGGCCAGTCTGTCCCTATTCCATCACCCCATTCTGTGGCCTTCAGAGCAGTTGCCTCAGATTGTCCTCTTCATGTTTATTTACTTATGAGTGTTCTGGTTCACCCCACTAGACTCTCTGCTTTGGGAGAGCAGCCATCTTGGCTTCATACCTAGAGACATGTAGACATGTAGCAGGTGCTGGTCAAGAACAAATTAATGGGGAAGGGCTTTCTGAGCATGACTCCACAGAGAACATAAAGGAAAATAAAAATAGGTGTAAAATGAAAAACTCCTGTACAACAAAAGAAAGTAAAAATAGTTTGAAGAAAAATGAAGAACTGGGAAAATATGTGCAAATAAAATATGCAAATAATATCTTAATATTCCTAACATATTGAGAGCTCCTACTGATCATTAAGATAATGTTGAATAGGGGCACCTGGTTGGCTCAGTTGATTAGGCATCTGACTGGTGATCTCAGCTCAGGTCATGATCTCAGGGTGTGAGAATTTGAGCCCTGCATCAGGTTCTGCGCTCAGCAGGGAGTCTGCTTGAGATTCTTTTTCCCTCCCTCTCCCTCCTGCTCTCTCTCTCTCTAAATAAATAAAAATGTCCAAATGGCCAACAGACTTACAAAAAATGTTCAGCCTTATTAAAAATCAAACAAATGTAAATGAAGCAAAACATACTACTTTCATCTATCAGATTGGCAGGAATTTAAAGATTGATATTATCAACTTTTGGCAAGGGGTAGGTTAATGGGTAAACACATATATTGTGGAAGCATAAATTGGTACCTCCCATTTGGAAGAAAATTTAGCAAATTCTAATAAAAATTTAAATGTACATTTATTTTGACCTAGCAATCCCACTTTAAGGGGATAAAAATACATATATAATGACTAACAGCATTAAATCTAATTTTTAATAGAAAATAATGGAATAATACTACTTAATGATACAAGTGATGGAAAAATACCCAACCATTTAAACTAAGGTAAATTCATATGTACTACTATGAAAGCATTTCAAAGATACATATTAATTGAAAAAAATGTGGCAGAACAGCACAATATTGTAGAACATGCAGAATGTCTGGCGAATGAGAAAAAAACCACTTTTTAATTTGAAGTTTCTGTATTTTTATAACAGTCATGCTTCCATTTTTTTTAAAAACATATGTCACTTAGTAGTAAAAAGAAGTATCCTTTCAGTTGTAATACATTTCTTTTTTCCCCTGCCCTTTCTCTTTTTTCTTTCTTTTCCTTGACATTGACTTTTACAATGATTAAGGCAGTTGTTTTTCAAAATGTCCCACGTTCTGTATTTGTTAGTTTGCTTCTTCAAGGGGATGTGTCACTTGTTCCTCTGTTTTCCATATTCTCATAAGTTAGAATTAAGCTCTAAATCTTGATTAGAATCAAATTCAAATTTATACCTTTTGACAAGAATGGCTTATTGGCAGGGCTTTTATATTTTTTATTTTTTAATTTTTTTTTAAAGATTTTATTTATTTATTTGACACAGAGAGAGAGATTACAAGTAGGCAGAGAGGCAGGCAGAGAGACAGGGAGAGGAGGAAGCAGGCTCTCTGCTGAGCAGAGAGCCCGATGTGGGCCTCGATCCCAGGACACTGAGATCATGACCTGAGCTGAAAGCAGAGGCTTTAACCCACTGAGCCACCCAGGCGCCCTGGCAGGGCTTTTAAAAAGTAAACTTTTACTTAAAGTGTAATTTACACACATAAAAGTACACAGATTATAAATGTACAATTCAAATTTTTGTTGAAAAGAGGAACATACCCAAATAATCATTGTTTAGATCAAGAATTAGGATGTTATGGCACATGCCATCTCTCCAAAGGTTACCATGATCTGAGTTCTGTCACAGATTTGTTTTGCTTATGTTTGGATTTTAATGTAAATAAAACCATACAACACTTGCTTCTTTTTTTTTTAAGATTTTATTTATTTATTTGACAGAGAGAGAGATCAGATCACAAGTAGACAGAGAGGCAGGCAGAGGGAGAGGAGGAAGCAGGCTCCCCGCTGAGCAGAGAGCCTGATATGGGGCTTGATCCCAGGACCCTGAGATCATGACCTGAGCCGAAGGCAGAGGTTTAACCCACTGAGCCACCCAGGCGCCTCAACACTTGCTTTTTTATGTCTGACTTTGATCGTTGGACATGACATTAGTAAGATTTATCCTTTTCGTTGCACGTAGCAATAGTTTGCTCTTTTTCATTGCTGTACAGTATTCTCTATGAACATTCTTGTACATATCTTTTTATTAAAGATTTTATTTTTTTTTACATACTCTCTACACCCAATGCAGGGCTCAAGCTTATAACCCCAAGATCAAGAGTTGTGTGCTCTACACCCGAGCTGGCCAGGTGCCCCTCTTGTATGTATCTCTTACGTATGTATGTATCTCTTACGTATGTATGTATGTATGTATGTATGTATTTATAGAGAGAGAGGGCATCCTCAGGAGGACAGAGGGAGAGGGAGAGAGAATCTCAAGCAGACTCCCCACTGAGCTCAGAGCCCGCCATGGAGATCAATTTCACGACTCTAGATCAAACCCAAGCTGAAACCAAGAGTCGGACACTCAATTAACTGAACCACCCAGGAGCCCCACATATCTTCTAATGCACATATGTATGCATTTCTTTTGGGCATATACTTAAGTAAAATTGCTAGATCCTAGAGTAAGCACATTTTCAGTTTTAGTGGATGCTGTTTTCTACTGTTTTTCTGTTACACCAAGTTTTACTCCCTTCAGAGACGTGGAAGTGTTCCAGCTGCTCCCCATTCTTAGTTCTATTGCTCTTATAGACTTTAACTCTTTTTGTGAGTGTGTAGAGGTATCTGTTTGTGTCTGACATGTATTTTTTAAAGATTACTAAGGTTGCTATAAGAGAATACATTACAGGAAGGCAAGAGTGGAAATAAGAATAATGGAAAGTTGTTTCAGTCATGTCTCTAGGTGATGGTGGTGGCTTGGAATAGGACGGTAGCAATGGAAATAGAATGAAGTTGATGAATTGGGATATATTTTAGAGGTAGAGCCAATAAGGTTTGCCAGTGGATTAGATGTGGAAGGGGAACAAAAGGGAGAAATCCTAGGCAGCTCATAGCTTTTAGGCTTGAACAGCTGGAAGGCTGGTTCACATTAGTGATTGGAGAAGTCTAGTGGAAGAAGGGTCTGTGCAAACTCAGGGGGTGGAACTTGTTCAAAGCAAGCTTCACAAGAGTAGGGTTCTGGGTTTGTACCTTTCACTTACATGTCCCAAGCACCTAGAATATTAATTGACACAAAATAAGCAGTTAAAAGTTTTTGTTGAACAAATGAACGAATTAGATATCTTAATGGTCATATCTGGCAATTAGTTGAGTGTATGAGTTTAGAAGTCTACGGAGAGACAGGTTAGAGATATGTATCTGAGAGTCATTGTGATAGTAGATTTAAAGCCACAGGATTAGATGAGATCACTCAGAGAAAGTGTATTTATACGAGGCTAGGACTAATGAGGGGTCATCAGAGAGGCAGTAGAAAAAGCAGGGGAGTGTGGTGTCACAGAGATCAAGAGAGTGAGCTGAGAGTCAAAAAGTGACCTCGGCAATATTAACACTGGCATCACTGTGAATCCCAGGAGGAACATCACAGTGGAGCGATAGGGGTGGACATTCAGGAGGAATGGGTGGGAGAACCAATGTGGGTTGAGGACACTGAAAAAGGGACTAAAAGGATGGGGCTATGGCTGGAAGACTAGAGTGAGAATTTAGGGTCAAGGGACTTTTTTTTAAAAGAAAGGATACTAGGAAATGCACGTATGCAGATGGGAAAGGTCCAGAACTGAGGGATAAATCAATAATGTAAAAGATAGAAAATAAGCTACAAGAGGTAGTACTGGAGAAGGCCAGAACAGAGGAGATCCACTGCCTAAGTAGAGAGGTCGTTCTTAAAGGCAACAGGTATTCTCCGTCATTGCATGGAAGTGTTATGGGCTGGGAGGTCCTGAATGGTTCAGTTGGTAAAGTATCCTACTCTTGATATCAGCTCAGGTCATGATCTCAGGGTTGTGAGATTGAGCCCCACATCAGGCTCTGTGCTCAGTGGGGAGTTTGCTTGAGATTCTCTCTCCCCTTCTCCCTCTGACCCTCCCCGCTAAAACAAACAAACAAACAAACAAACAAACAAACAAACAAATAAATAAATCTTTAAAAAAAGAAGTGTCATGGGCTGAATTGTGTCCCTCTAAAATTCAGATGTTGAAGTCCTAACTTCCAATACCTCAGAATGTGACCTCCTACCTAGAAGGTAGGGCCTTTGAATAAAGCATGAGTGGATCTGTGAGGTCATATGAGTGGACTCTGATCCAGTTTGACTGGTGTCCTTGTAAGAATAGGAGCTTGGGACACAGACACATACAGAGGGAATATTCTGTGAGGACATAGAAGATGGCTACCCGCATCAGCAGAAAGAGACTTCAGCAGAAACCAACCCTGCTGACACCTCGATCTCAAACTTCCAATCTCTAATATTATGAGAAAATAAATTTCTTTTGGTTAAGCCCCCCAGGCTGTGGAGCTTTGTCATAGCTGCTCTAGCAAACCAACACGAGAAGGGAGAATGGAGTACACAGACAGCTATAGACAGCTTATAGTTTTGGCAGTGAGCTCTAGGCTGGCTTCTGTTTTCTTAATGAAGGCAGAGGCATGACCACAGGCTGAATCTGAAAGAAGGTAGAGGAGGTAAGAGAGAGAGAAAAGAGAAAATTGGAAAATATTCTGTATTTAAAAACCCCCACATTTTTATGTTTTTATGTTTTAAATCTGTTCTGTATACATTGTTGGGTCTTATTTAACTGGCAGACATTAACTTCTTACATATAAATATCTAGTTTGCATAAATTTGATATAAACTTCCTGACTATATGATAATTTATCATTTTTAAATTGCCTTTATTAGGGGCACCCAGGTGGCTCAGTCTGTTAAGCGCCTGACTCTTGATTTCAGCTCAGGTCATGATCTCAGGGTCCTGGGATCCAGCCCTGGAGCCCTGTGTCCGGCCTCGTGCTCAATGGGGAGTCTAATTCAGGATTCTGTCTCCCTCTACCTCTGCCCCTCCCTCTGCGCATGCATGCTCTCTTTCTCAGATAAATACATCAATCTTTAAATAAATTGCCTTTATTAAATTTTTAATAGGAACAAAAGAATATTTATAATATATAATCACAAAAGAAATCATGGCACAACAAATACCCATGTAACAACTGCTCTATTTAAGGAAAAAGACATCACCAGTGTCTTTGATATCCTCTGTATGCCCTTCCCCAGACCTATCTCTACTGCTATCCATGCCCAGAGATAACCATATCATGAATTTTGTGCTTAATAATCCCCCCATTTTTATTGTTTGCACTTAAATTTGTAATTCCAAATGAATTATTAAATCTTCCATTTTGAAATTTTTATGTATGTATTTGTATAATAAATATATATACAAAATAATATTGCATGTATGTGTTCTTCTTGACTTTTGTTCTGAAATTACATTTCTGAGATTCATACTTCTTGATATGTATACCTATCATCCCATTGTCACTGCATTATTATTCCACAATATTCTTATCTGTCATGGTAATACATTTTGCTGTAATTACAGTTTTGATTTGTAAAAACTCTTATACCATCTTATGTGCACACGTGCAAGAGTCCTCTTAAAGTATGTTCCTAAGAGTAGAATTGTAATTTCCTATTTACTAGAAAATGCCAGAGTCTTCTAAACTGATTGTAATAAAAGACATTCCCTTCAGCAGTATATGAAAATATTTGTTACTCTACTTCTTCACTGAGACTTGATATTGTCACACATTTTAGTTTTTGTTGATCTTAATGGACACGAAACTGCATTTCATTGTGTTTTCAATATGCGGTCCCTTGTTTATTAATAAGGTTGATGATTTTTCCCTGTGTGGGTTGATTATTCACTTTTCTTGTTCTGTGAAGTACCTGTTTAGATTCATTTTTTATTTGTTTTCTTTTGATTAATAAGAGTGTTTTGTTAAACTTAAAAATCAAACTACCACTTATTTTACCAGCAAAAGATGGGTTTATTTGGGAATAGCAGAGAATTGCAACCTGGGACAAGCAAGCTATGGCAAAATCATAGGCAAGTCCACCCAACAAAGGAGAAGAACCCTCTTTTATAGAGGAAACTGGGGAGTTGGGAAGGCTTTTATAAACAAAACGCCCATTGGAGTAAAGTGAGAGTTCAAACTATAGTGGCATTTCAATGGCTGAGTTGTGACTCTCTGTCATCGCTGGGCTGTTTTGGGTGGTGGGGGAGGGGGGGCTGTTCCGGGAGGAGGAGGAAGCCTTCCTTCCTCCTGCCTGATAGTAAAGTACTATCTACTTCCAAGGTCCGCCTCTTCCTGTTGGATTTGCAACTGGTGATCAGGACCAGTGGTGTGTGTGAGCTCCCCCTGTGGAACCTCCTAACCATTCTAGTTAGATTTCCCTTTATTAATTTTCCATTTTTAAGAAACAGAGTATGGATACTCATCTTTTATTTGTTGTTTGTGTTGCAGGTATCTTCTCACAGCTCTTTGTCTTCCCACTCTTTTTATGGTGTTTTTGATGAACCTCTGCCCCCCCATTTTTTTTATGATAATATAGTCAAACTTTACTCCTTTCCTCACTGTTTTCACATTCTATGTTTTGTTTTTAAAATGCTGCTATGTCTTAGTCTGCTAAAATTTTTATATTATTGCCTTTTACACTCAGGCCTTTGATCCACTATAGTTGATTTTTAGTATTGGCCTGAAATGCAGGGATTCATTTTTCCCTATAAGGACAACCGAAAGGTCAAAAAGTAACGTATTGAAAATAATCTGTCACACGTCAGGATTCCATGTGTGTAGCTGACTTGGGGTATTTTGTTCTGTTCCATTAGTTAGATTACCCTTCCTTGTGGACAAATACTATTAATATTGATATGTAATTTTAGGTATTTGGTTTTAGGTAAGCTATCTCATTTTCTTTCCTTCTACAGAAATGGCCTGAATAATCTTGACTTTTCATCCTTCCATATATGCTAAATAATGTATTTAGTGCTATACTGTATAAATAAACTCATTGAAAATTGTATTGGGTTTGCATTAAAACCTCTAGACCAGTTTGGGGGAAATCTATATTTTCCTGTAGTTAAGATTCTTTTTCCTCCCAACACTAAATATATAGTCTTTTCCAGCTACTTGACTCCAACAGGATCTCATAGTCCTAGGAGGAAACACTTTTTCCTCTGCCTTCCAAGGTTCAATGAGTGCAATGCAAAAATCAAACTGATAAAGACAAATTAACAGGAGAGAAAAACAGATTTAATTAAGTGCTATACGTGCAAGTTCACAAAGAAATGTGGCTTAAGGAGGCAGCCAGAATTTGGGGGCTTATATGTCATCCCAGCGGGCAACAGAGTGTGGAGAAGAGGCTAAACAAAAGAAAAGGGATTTGGGGGCTAGGGAGGTAAGTTACAGGAAGGTGAATAGGGAAAGTATGGCCAACAAGTTCAGTAAGATTTGTTATACAGATTCAGGTCAGTGTCTTCTTCATTAGTAAGAGCTGCTAAGAGTCCTTCTCCACCTATGGAAAGGGAGACACCTTTACAAATGGAAAATTCCTTTACAAAAGGAGTTTTATGCTGTTTTTAGGGCTTTTCCTGCCCCTCCTATTCCTCAGTTGCCTTCGAAATTATCATGCCAGTGTGGCATATTCTGGATTGTCCAAAAATCTGATTCAACTCTGGCACCAGCAATGCGTAGCTGAGGCAGACCCCAGCAGTAAAGGGCTCCATCCCACAAGACTATGACTTTTCAGATGCCAGTTGCAAGTCCCAGTACTTCTTACCAACTGGCAATAAATTTCGTATTCCCCACCTGGTCCCCTCCCACAGAAGAGTAACTTCTCGGTTTTCAAATCTTCTCCAGTGTCTGTTGTTTTTTTTAAAAGTAATCAGCCTAAAATAATCCTTATGCCGAAGAGACATATTTTGGGGTGGCAAATTCTGCTCCCCTTCAGACGCATAGCACAAGTTACATGTAGGGCAGGGACTCGAAGCTTCCATGACCTCTCCAGGTGCAGCACCCTCCCAGCTTCTGGTTACGTTCACCAGCCCACAACTCTCTGAATGCAGTCATTCCGGTCTTTAACAGAGGTTTCATAGTGCAGGACTGAAGAAGTCATTCAGCATTAACTCAACCTCCAGCCCCTTTCCCCCCTCATCGTTCTCATATAAAAAATGTAATCCTATATTTTAAACCCACTTTTTATTACTATTTTACCCATTTCATTGAGTTTTTGAATATTACTTAAAAGATTTTTTGTGACTAGGAATTCTATTTGATAGTCTATGCTTGGTTATTGATTATTTTTTATGGCTCTTGCTCATTGCTCATAATTTCAGTCCTGTTATTTCTATAAACATATTTAATTATACTTGATTTATATTCTGTGTCTCACCATTTCCATCTTTGAGTGTCTGGTAAGTGCTGGCTGTCACACGTGAGTTGTCACTTACTTTTGGGTTTTATAATTTTTGACTGTGAACTCATATTTCCATGGGAATTCCTTCAGGCCTAGAACAGAAGTCAGTTTCTATAGAGATTTGTGTTTGCTTCTGTGAGATTCCTGGGTCTGTGACCACTTTAATCTGACTTTTAGCTTGAGGCATTTTAGACCACCCAGATGTATGACTTCGGGTCACAAGCTGTGTAGGTCATCTTTCATCTTGTACTCATAAAACTCAGAAATGTTTTTCCCTTCTCCATAGAGCAACTTTGCAGACAGGAGGCAGTTTCTCTCTCAGTGGAGTGGGGGTGGGGGATGCACAGTTCAAGGTAGTTCTAGTTTGTTCTTACACTGAAGGAGTGGCCCTTTGGTGTCTCAACCTTAATGAGGAGGCCTGCTATTATTTAGAATTAGAATTACCGCTTTGAGGAGGATGGAGGGGATCTCTCTTCTCTGTGTCTGGCAAAAAGATGTAAACCAAAGTTCGCATGTACCTGGGTTGGCAATTCCCTGGGGGTGAAAGCCAGCTTCAGTGTGCTGCACAGCTCTCTGGATTTCTGCATACACTTCGTTTTAGCCTAAGTACTCCTTTCTTTGTCTGCTTATAGATGCATTTCACCTACCTTATCCAGAATTTTTGTTGTGTATAGTGGAAGATTAAGTCAGAATCCCATGATTTTTTTTGAACATGTTTTCCTAATCTTTTGTGTCTTCAACAATTTCTGGGACACTGACATACATCTAGTGTGTATCAAATGCTCTAAAAATATGGCAGAATGGGGCGCCTGGCTGGCTTAGTTGGAAGAGTATGCAACTCTTGATCTTGGGGTCATGCGTTCCAGCCCCACGTTGAGCACAGAGATTACTAAAAATAAATAAATAAACTTAAAAAAAATGTGGCAGAATAAGTGACTATCACTCTTTATATATACTTCTTGTATTTCTAAAAGTAGAAAGCCCTGAAATGATTAAATGCATTCTATTCATCAGGTTTTCATAAACATATTCTGGTTAGATATACTTAGGCATCAGTGTGTTAATTGTAGTTGGTTTATCTAATAAAAGAATTGCTTTATGGTATAAAAGTGATTATTTGAATTTTTCCTTTGGTTGTTGTCATTTCTTTGATCTATGACCTCAGACAGCCTGCCTAATCCTGGCCACCCAGTTTGCTGGGGCTCAGTCCTAAGAAAAAACAGAAGAGTGTTGGAAAAAAAAACAAAAAACAAAAAGCAAAACCAGTAACCAAAGTAAACACTTGGGTTGAGAGGTAGTTTTGGTTAAGGATAAATGACTCTGCTGCCCTCTGGGGGCCAGTTGCGGGTACAGGTAACAAGTCCCTTTTCAGCTATGGAGCAAGTTTTAAATCTATTTAACTTTTTAAACAATCTCTTGTGTGATATTATCAAACCTCATTTGAGACAAAAGAAAAGATTTTTCTAAAACTTACATCTTATTTAGCTATGTTTGGTTTGGGAAATGAAGGAGCTCAGACTCAGGTAACAAACTTCTCTAGGTATTTCAAACACATTGGGATTTAATAAAGGGATTTAGGGACTTATAAAACCCTTGGAAAAGGAACTAGCTTTTGAATTAACAAGCAGTTTTTCCATTCCTTTTTTATTCTTCCAGGTAAACTTTAGAATAATTTTGTTTACTGTCACCCCAAAAAAGCCCCCTTTGGTATTTTTATTAAAATTGAACTGATTGGAAAATTATTCATAAATTTTGAAAGGAATTTGTATCATTTATAATATTCAGTCTTCCTATTCAAGAATACCTCTTCATTCACTTATATCTTATTTTATATATCTTAATGAAATTTTATAATTTTATGTATGCAGGTTATATTTCTTTCTCATACAACCAAGTCATTCCTATTATATTTTATGTCCTTAGAATATGGAATCTTTTTTGTCATATTTCAAGAGTATTTTGGTATACATGGAATACTTTGTTTTAAGTTTTTTATTTAAGTAATGTCTACACCCAACACAGGGCTTAAACTCATGACCCCAAGATCAAGAGTAGCTTGTTCTGCTGAGCCAGCCAGGGACCAGCTCTAAAGGTATAATTTATTTTGCATAAGATTCACTCATTTATAGCATACAGTTCACTGTATTTACAGAGTTGTGCATCCATGACCATAATCTAATTTTAAAACATTTTCATCACCTCCAAAAGAAAGCTTGTACCCATTAGCAGTCACTCCCGATTCTTCCCTTCCCCTTTGATTCCCCCCCCCCACTCCAAACCCCTGGCAACTGCTAGTCTACTTTCTCTCTCTACAGATTTACCTATTTGAACATTTCACATAAATGGGAGTACAATTTATGCTGTTGTGATTGATTTCTTCCCCTTCACCAAAATGTTTTGAAGTGAGACCATTGATTTTAGTAAATACTGTATCCAGCCACTTTGTTGATAGATTTCCAAATGTGGGATCATCAGATCTCTCTTTTTTTTAATTGAAGTATATCTGGCATATAACATTATATTAGTTTCAGGTATGCAACATGATTTAATGTTTGTGTATATTGTAAAATAATCACCTCAATAAGTCTAGTTAACATCTATCACCACACGTAGTTACAAGTTTTTTTCTCGTGATGGGAACTTTTAAGATTTTTTCCTCTTAGCAACTTTCAAATACACAACAGAGTACTGTTTCCTATAGTCACCATGCTGTGCCTTACATCCTCAAAACTTTTTGTTTTATGATTGGAAGTTTGTACCTTTTGGACTCCTTCACCCATTTCACCAACTTCCTACACCTTGTCTCTGGCAACCACCAATCTGTTCTCTGTATCTATGAGTTCAGTTTTCTTTGCCTTTCTTTCTTTCTTTTTTTTTTTTAAGGTTTATTTATTTGCCAGAGATGGGGAGAGTGTGAGAGAGCACAAGCAGTGGGTGTGGCAGGCAGAGGGAGAAGCAGAGGGAGAAGCAGGCTCCTCGCTGAGCATCACCCCAATGCGATGTGATGTGGGGCTCAATCCCAGAACCCTGGGATCCTGACCTGAGCTGAAGGCAGGAGCTTAATGACTGAGCCACCCTACTCTTCTTTGCCTTTCTTTTTTAAAGATTTTATTTTTAAGTAATCTCCACTCCCATTGTGGGGCTCGAGTCCACAACCCCAAGATTAAGAATCGCATGCTTTACCAACTAAGCCAGCCATGCGCCCCTCCTTTCTTTTTTTTTTAAGATTCTACATTAAGTGAACTCATATGGTATTTGTTTTTCTCTGACTTATTTCACTTACCATAATGCCCTCAAAGTCCATTCATGTTTTTGAAAATGGCAAGATTTTATTCTTTTTCACGTCTGAATTATATTTTTTATATATGTATATAGTATTATATACTATATATAGTATTTTGTTATATACTATATACTATTATATGATATATTATATATACTATATATTATACTATATAGTATATGCTATATATACTATATATAGTATTTTGTTACTATATATACTATATATAGTCTACATACTATATATAGTATATACTATTTGTCACGTCTGAATAGAATTTTGTTTTATATATAGTACTATATACTATATATAGTATTTTGTTATATATATAATATCATATACAATATATATTTATATTTTATATAATGGTATTTATTATGTATATCACATCTTCTTTATTCACTTATGTATCAGTGGACACTTAATTGTTTCTGTGTCTTGGCTATTATATATAATGCTGCAATGAATATAGGGGAGCAGATGTCTTTTTGAATGAATGGTTTTGTTTCTTTCACATAAATACCCAGAAGTGGAATTGCTGAATCATATTGTAGTTCTAATTTTAATTTTTTAAGGAACCTCCATACTGTTTCCCACAATGGTTACACCAGTCTACATTCCCACCAACAGGGCACAAGTGTTCCCTTTCCTCCACATTCTCACCAACACTTGTTATTTCTTATCTTTTTGATACCAGCCATTCTAACAGGTGTGAGGTGATATCTCTCATTTTGGTTTTGATTTACATTTCCCTGAGGATTAGTGATGTTTCATGCACCTTTTGGCCCTTTGTATGACCATTTGTATGTCTTCTTTAGAAAAATTTCTATTGAGATCCTCTGTCCATTCTTTAGTTGGATTTTTTTTTTTTTTTTTTTTTTTTTTTTTTTTGCTATTGAGTTCTAGGAGTTCTATATATATTTTGGGTATCAACCCCTTATCAGATATATGATTTGCAAAGATTTTCTCCCATTCAGTGTGTTGCCTTTTCATTTCATTGATGGTTTCCTTTGCTATTCAAAAGATTTTTAGTTTGGGGTGCCTGGGTGGCTCAGTGGGTTAAAGCCTCTGCCTTTGGCTCAGGTCATGATCTCAGGGTCCTGGGATCGAGCCCCGAATAGGGCTCTCTGCTCAGAAGGGAGCCTGCTTCTTCCTCTCTGCCTGCCTCTCTGCCTACTTGTGATCTCTCTCTCTCTCTCTCTGTCAAATAAATAAATAAAATCTTTTTAAAAAAAGATTTTTAGTTTGATGTAGTCTCACTTGTTTAATTTTGTCTTTGCTTTTGGTGTTAATCCAAAAAATCATCACCAAGACCAGTGTCAGGGAGCTTACTGCCTATGTTTTTCTAACAGTTTTATGGTTTCAAGTCTTAAGTTCAACTTTTATCAGACATTTTAACAGTTCTTAGTTGATTCATTTGTATTTTCTAAGCACAAACATCTACTCATGGAAAATGACAATATTCATGTCTTAATTTCTCAATGGTATCTCTATCTCTCTTTTACACTAGACAGACACTACAGAATGATATTAAATAATAAGATAGTGATCATTCTTTTGTTATTACTGAAGTTGACAGAAATCCATCAGTAACTCATAATTAAGTATAATAATAGCTTTTTGTTGGGAATAATTTGGAACAGATAGATGGAAAGAGAGTAAGACTAGTCTTTTGAGATGGGCTGGTAGTAGAAATGCAATTACCTACAGTTTTAGTGCATAGGGTGAGCATATAAATATGGAATACATGTTTGTGGGAAAGGCTAGAATTGCATCAGAAAAGTAGGTCAGTAAAAGGTTAATAAAGCCAGAGAGACTGGATGTTGGATGTTAGGTGTACACAAGCCAAATGGGGATCAGGGCACCAGAGATTAACATAAGAAAAATCAGGATAGAATGGATGAAACAGGTGAACTAAGTCCTAAGGCTGGGTTCCTCTCTGACCCTAGCAGTGTTGCTTGGGTTAATCAGAGGCCCCCATGTGTTAGAGCCTATTCTTCTTCCCCGAGTGGGGAGGGACTAATTGTTTCTTTGCCTCATCAAGTGGAAGAATTGAGTGCATATTGTAAGAAGAGAAATGAGTTGAGGACACAGTCTTCTGGCACGAATGCATCAAGGAAGTCAATAGCCTGGGCACCTGAGTGGCTCAGTGGGTTAAAGCCCCTGCCTTCGGCTCAGGTCATGATCTCAGGGTCCTGAGATTGAGTCCCGCATCTGGCTCTCTGCTCAGCGGGGAGCCTGCTTCGTCCTCTCTCTGCCTGTCTCTCTGCCTACTTGTGATCTCTCTCTCTCTCTGTCAAATAAATAAATAAAATCTTAAAAAAAAAAAAAGTCAATGGCCAGCCTCATACTCCATTTGATGAACGTAGCTCCTGGCAAAGAGGAGAGTCCTGTGACTTCTATGAAACTGGAGTCCGAATCAGTCTAAAAAAGGCTTCTTTGCAGAAAAGCATCAAAGTGAAGTTCGAATGAGACTGAGAGCCTGGTGGAGGTGATTCTCAGTTCAGACTCTTTGGCGCGGGAGAGCATTTAATTTTGCTTTCCCGTTTGGCGTGTGCTCACCCCCTGGGCCTGACTACATGAACTCAGATGCTTTTTTAGATGATGGTCTCCCAGGTCTTTTAAAGAGAATTTTAGAGACTATGAAGCTCTATTCTTCTCCATCTCCATGGAATGTTGAGGATTTTCTTATACACGGGGAAATTTGTGAGGCCCACAACTGTGCCCAGCAGGCCCTATAAATTATGTACAGGATCAGTGTTGGTGTGTTCTTGCAGGTTCTTCAGTAGAAGACACTCTGTGGATGACGTAGTAGGGGAGGAGAGTACCTCCCATCATTCAGAAGTATGAGGCACATTCACACCCCAGAGTGCTGGAAATAGAACCCTTAGAATTTCATTCCCTCGAATCAAAGCCCCACTGTCTCCTTTACCAACAGAGGGCTAAGGAATGAACACTTAATGAGTGTTCTTTTTTCTGTGAGAAAAATCTGGGATAGGTTGGCAGAGGAAGATGAATGGAGAGATGTTTACGTTGCGAAAAGGACACAGGGCTGGAGTGAGACTCCACGGTCTGGCTCTGCGGGAACCTAACATAGCCTGGGCCTGCGCTTATTCTTTTGTCTTAGGTGGTGATGGGCATTAGTTACGTGAAAATGCTTAGGGAAATGTCCTCGTTTTCTCTAGGCCAGTAATTAAGGATAATGAAAGCCATTATCACGTATTGAATAATCTACTACGGCCCAGGCGCTGCGCAAAGTGCTCCCTGTGCTGCCTCATGATTTATTTGCTTTCTCTAGAAGGACAAAAAAGAAAGTTAAATTCAGGTGGATTACAGAAAAATGCAAACTTTTATGTCTTCCTTCTCATTTCAGCTATAATTGGCATTCAGAAGGAAAGGCGAATGCAGTGAGCTCTCCTCTCCCGTGTGTTCTCACATGGTTGGGGAAAACACTGCCACCGGTGCCTCCTCCACTGGGGCTGAACCCCCAGCTCCTTAATGGGTTCTCACAGGAAGAAAGTTCCAGACTCCTCACCATCCTGCTCACCTTCTTAAAATGTTCTGTAGTTCCTTAGCCCCCTCATAACAGGTGTGATAAACATGTAATCAGAACCGCCCGGGGTGCTGCCCTGGTGACTCTGAGAGAATTCAAACCCCGGAACACAGAGGAAAGTTAACGCTCCCGAGTCTAGTGACTGGCCACAGATGGTGAGAAGAGGCTGCCTGAAGCAGACCTCGGGTTCCAAATTTTTTATTATTTGCTTTCCCTAAAATACAAAGGATGCCATTTTATTTAATTTATTTATTTTAATATTTATTTTAAGGTATTTTAGAAGTCACAGGTCTTTTTTCAGGTATACAGAGATGTATATTGATCTACAGCTCCCGATGAGCTTAAGGTGTGACCTATATATATTTCTAAATGATTACCCCGATGAGTTTCGTTGGCATACATCTCCTCATATAGTGACAAGCTTTTTTCTCCCTTGTGATGAGAACTTTTAGGATCTATTCTCTTAGCAACTCTAAATATACCGTATGGTGGTGTTAACTATAGTCCTCACGTTGTACATTATATCCCCAGTGCTTATTTATCTTATAACTGGAAGTTTGTGCCTGTCGATCATCTTCCCTGACTCCCCCTACCCCTGCCACTCATAGACATTTCTTAAGTAGTGAACTAAACGTATGCTACATTTCAAATACAAATGTTATGAACATAAAAGAAAATAGCAAATAAAAACAAAAATGCATAAAACATTAACATTAAAAACATAGTTCTAACATAGGGACACCGGGGTGGCTCAGTCAGTTGAGTGTCTACCTTCGGCTCAGGTCATGATCTCAGGGTCCTGAGATCGAGCCCCACTTCTGTCTCCCTGCTCAATGGAGAGTCTACTTCTCCCTCTCCTTCTGCCCTTCCCGTGCTCCTTCTCTCCCTCTCTATCTCTCTCTCTTGTACTCACTCCCTCTTTCTCAAATAAATAAATAAAATCTTTAAAATAAGCTACTAACAGAATAACTATAGCTAAAAATATAAGCTATACTACAAAAGATAGAAAAAAATGTAAGCAGTCTTTTAAAAAAAGTGATCTAAAAAAAATCTTCAGAAGGGAGGGAGGGAGGGAGAGAAGGAGGGAGGGAGAGAAGGAGGGAGGGAGAGAAGGAGGGAGGGAGAGAA
>LNAC01000368.1:0-52171 GCA_002007465.1 Ailurus styani | reverse complement strand
AGGGAGGGAGGGAGGGAAGGAGGGAGGGAGGGACTCCCTCAGAGGCAGCACTGGGCTGGGCTGGGCTCTTCCTGCCTGGATAGAGCACATGTTCCTGCATCATTTGCCCCAAAGAGAAAGGGGAGAGGAGGGAGATGGCCCAAATGTGACCAAGTTTCCTCTTCCAGGGTCAGAACTCAGTGGACGGTGTCTCTTCACATGGAAGAAAACAAGATTCCCTGGATTTTTCTTTTTTCCTATTTTTTTTAACACATTGAACTTCATCATTTAGCCTATGATCAGTTAGCCATGTATCTGAGCCCTAGGGAGAGGAGAGCTCTGCTCCCACCCGCATGATGCAGCCCCCAATCCCAATCACTTCTCTGGGGATCCTGAGGTGCCACGGGACATTTGGCAACTGGTCAGAGGAGTGCATGATTTACATCTAACAGCAAGGTCACTTTGTATCTAATACTAAGAACTCATTTTCTGGTCTGTTTCTCACCCCAGGTTATATCCAGCTGTGTTGTTTAATATTGTTGGTCAAGAGGTTTTGCCCGTGAGACCAAATAGCATCATAAAATTATTCTTTTTTTTTAAAGATTTTATTTATTTATTTGACACACAGAGAGAGATTACAAGTAGGCAGAGAGGCAGGCAGAGAGACAGGGAGAGGAGGAAGCAGGCTTCCTGCTGAGCAGAGAGCCCGATGCGGGCCTCGATCCCAGGACGCTGAGATCATGACCTGAGCCAAAAGCAGAGGCTTTAACTCACTGAGCCACCCAGGCACCCCATAAAATTATTCTAATCATAAAAAGCCAACAGTTATACCAGAGGTCTGAATATCAACTCCTCCTCACTTTCAAATGCTGAAGGAAAAATTAAAATACAAATATTAATTCTTCTTGCAGGACCAAATGAATTAAATTCCAAAATAAAGTTTTCTTGCCATTGCGAATTAAGAGACCAAAGACATGCTTCTGCCTTTTCTGTCCCATTGCCTGCATCAGAGGCAATCTCTTGGTGGCACAATGTGGTCAGGGGATGGGTTCCATGAAGGGAGGATTGAGCAAACACATCAGCGCATCAAGCATTGTGGGAGCCAGCTTCCCCGGCTGCCATAGCTTTCCAGGCTATGGAAAGGAGAGGGGCTGTAATGAACGTCATGGTGTTGGGTTGGAATTCACTACAAGTTTATGGTCTGTAGATGTAGATATTATATTAATCAGGATTCTCCAGAGAAACAGAACCAGTGTGAATAGAGAGCAGGAGAGAGGAAAAGAGAAAGATTGACTTTAAGGAATTGACGCACATGATTGTGGGGGCTGGCAAGCTTGAAATCTGTAAGGTAGACCAGCAGACCAGAGATCCAGGGAAAAGTTGATGTTGCAGCTCAAATCTAAACCAGTTTGCTGACAAAATTCCCTCTCCCTCTGGGACCTCAAGTCTTTCTCCAAAGACTTCCAAGTGATTGGATGAGACCCATCAACATTATGGAGGGTGATCTGCTTTACTCAGTCTATCGATTTTAATCTTTTTTTTTTAAAAAAATCCATTTTAATCTTAATCTCACCTTAAAAAAATACTTTCACAGCAATATCTGGACTGGCGTTTGGTCAAATTTCTGGGTACTGGAAAAGAAAGCCAGTTTCAGCCCCTCTCCACCACAGGATGCCAAGTCCAAGGGAGGCCACAGTTGGGGAGGACAGGAATCTTGGTGGGTAAGAGGAGGCTGGACTGAGATTTTGGTCATTTCATTCATTCATTCATTTATGGCTTTTGCTTTCTTCCTATCATTCTTCCCTTTATCCAGTTTTGTTGTTGTTATTTAAAAGTTAAAAAAAAAAAAAAAGCCGTGGCACTTTCCTGAGAGTTCTAAGAGGTAAGAAACATGAGATGGGAGACCAGATTTGAGGGGTTGTGAAGAAAAATACAACTGCCTTCCGCTTATCTCCTTGTGAGTCCAGCTCATTTAATAAACATTGGTCGAACATCAGAAACATTCCTGGAGATGAAGAGAAATGAATCCAATGTGTTTGGGCCTTACAGTTATTTTATGAAATGTCAGAAGTAGAACTTTTTGTTCTTTCAAAGAACGGCATGAAGTCCACAGGGACTGAACCCTTCCTAAAGTCAGGCTTGCTCATGTTACAGAGGAGAGGACTTGGCCAGCTTGTCGGAAGCATCTTTATTTTGGTGATTTTTAAAAGTAAAATAGGGACACCTGGCTGGCTCAGTTGGTTAAGCCTCTGACTCTTGGTTTCGGCTCAGGTCATGATCTCAGGGTCTGAGATTGAGTCCCATGTGAGGCTCTGCCCAGCAAGGAGCCTGCTTGAGATTCTCTCTCCTTCGCTCTCTGCCCCTCCCCCTCCACTCTACTCTCTCTCTAAAAAAAAAAAAAAATCTTTAAAAGTAAAATCCATTATCTTCAGAATATAAAAAATTAGGAAATAAGCAAATAATAGATGAATTGACCCAAGACAAGTGTTGGCAAGATATAGAAAGAACACAGCAGTGCAGGGCAGGTGGGCAGGTGGGCAGGGGGGATGCTAAGGCTTCCCAGGGCCAATGGCATCTGGGTTTGAATGACAAGATAGAACAGAAGTCAAATGATAGAGGGTAACACAGGGAAGTGACTGTGTTGTAGACACAAAATGGTTTCGGTGCATTGTCTGTCTTATTTAATTCTCATAGCACTTTAGGTACTGCTATTAATCCCATTTTACAGATAGTAAGACTGAAGCACAGGGCACTAAGTGAGAGAGCTGGTCTGTGGATGCAAGCAATTCTGCTCTACATGGTGAACTCTGTTCTTTTTAATGTCACTCCATTTAAAAAGCTGGACTTGTCCTGTTTTACTTTCATTCCTTCCCACAATACTGCAGATTCATATGCAGATTCGTTGCAGTAGTGCAACGTANGGAAGCAGGCTCCCCGCCGAGCAGAGAGCCCGATGCGGGCCTCGATCCCAGGACGCTGAGATCATGACCTGAGCCGAAAGCAGAGGCCCCAACCCACTGAGCCACCCAGGCGCCCTGAACTCTGTTCNTTACAGATAGTAAGACTGAAGCACAGGGCACTAAGTGAGAGAGCTGGTCTGTGGATGCAAGCAATTCTGCTCTACATGGTGAACTCTGTTCTTTTTAATGTCACTCCATTTAAAAAGCTGGACTTGTCCTGTTTTACTTTCATTCCTTCCCACAATACTGCAGATTCATATGCAGATTCGTTGCAGTAGTGCAACGTAGGCCCTGTCAGTGTTCTGTTCCTAGCTTGACTCTCAGTCCTACTTTGATCTAGTCTTCTCCTCAGTTCTCCTCAGTTCTCCTCAGTTGACCAGTTGTTCATCATATATTATGGAACATTTTTAGTTTGTAAATCTAATTCTGAAATATTAGGTGTATTAGCAGATGTGATTAGGTTTTACTACATTTTTTGTATGTGCATGTGCTCAAATATATTAGCAATGAACACATAAAAACAGAATCATGCTATAATTCTTAAAAAGTTCAAAATGGACAATATGATTTTACACATCAGGGTTGAAAATGAGAGCTTTATATGCTGGAAGTAAGTGAGTAAGAGTGTTCATTTTGTAAGCATTTCTTTCCTGTCTGGTGTTGTGACCAGAGTACTGAGTGCGAACGGGGAAGCACTTCTACACTAGCAAATGGAAGTAGGAAAGCTAATCAATAAAACTACTAAAGAGATCAGTGGAAATTCTAAAACTATTTTGCGTTCTCAGTAAAAGGGCATATAATTAGAACTGAGTATTTTCAAAATATATAGCATAAATATCTAATATCGTATGAAAAAAAACAACTTTGAATAGTGGTCAAAACATGCTAATTCAGGGATGCCTGTCTGGCTCTGTTGGTTAAGCGTCTGCCTTTGGCTCAGGACATGACCCCAGGGTCCCGGGATGGAGTCCCTCTTTTGGCTCCCTGCTTAGCAGGGAGTCTGCTGTCCCCTCTCCCACTGCTCCTCCCCCTCCCCCTCTGCTCATGCTCTGTCTCTTGCTTTCTCTCTCTCAAATAAATAAATAAAATATTTAAAAAAATAAAAAATAAAATTAAAAAGGTGGTAAAACATGCCGATTAAAACAAAAATAAAATACTGTGTTAATATATTGTCATAGTAAGACTCAGAAAATACACAGCGATTCGGGGAATGTAGTAAAATAAACATCCTCATCCTCAAGGTAGAATATAAACTGCACAATCTTTTTAAAAATAAATTTGTAAAATGAATCAAGACCATTAAAACATCTGTATGTTCTGGCCAGGAATTTTACTTCTAGGGATCTATGCCAAGAAAAAAAGATCAGAAATGTGGACGGAGGTGTAGGTATAAAGAGACAGTATGATGAAGAACTTAAAATATATATAATTATATAAATAATGGCATTGCTATAGAGCAGAATGTGATGTAACCATCAGTAGTTACATTTATGTAAAATGTTAATGACATGGGACATGCTCATGATATAAGGTCAAAATTTTTTTTTTTTTTTTTTTTTTTTTTTTTTTTTTTTTTTTTTTTTTTTAGAGAGAGAGAGAGTGTGAGTAGGGGAGGGGCAGAGGAAGAGGGAGGAAGAATGTTAGGCAGGCTCCATGTTAGGCAGGCTCCATGCCCAGGACAGAGCCCGATGTGGGACTCGACCTTACCACCCTGAGATCATGATCTGACTAGAAATCAAGAGTCAGATGCTTAATGGATAGAGCCAAATGAATTAAATGTCAAATGAATTAAAATAGGGGCAATATCATATGTGATATACAGTATCAACTAAAATACAGATTTATTTCAAACTGATTTGAGAGTGTATTTTTTCATTTAATTTCTATTTGATTAGTGTTATCAAAAAACAGCTTATGTGATTTTTTCAAGAAAAAAACATAACCTTTTTTTCATGCAGAGAGAACTGAATGATATGTTAGAATTACATTATTTTAGAATGGTTATGCATCTAGACCCTGAAGATTACTTTCTTATACCTAATGGTTCATTATCACAGCTTTGCATGGAAAAATAAATTCTATTTTAATGCATCTTCCTCTGCTTTGGTCTCAGTTTCCTAAGTTTTCAAATGAAGCCCAGTCTGTCTAGATTAATGGTCTGCAAAGCTTTCTGTGGAAAAAAGGAAAGATATGGTACTTGTCTCCACATGTCCATACCAAACCACTGGGGGAATTAGTTGTACCATTGAAGCTTACTTCTCTTTTGACATACTCAAATTTTTGTTATCTTCCTTTCTAGGGAAAGATTGAAGTAGGACATTCACAGCCATGATGTAAATTTACAATTAAGGTTTACTGGAATTACTCGTGTGGCTGATGCAGTTAGAATACCACATTGTGCTTTGTATATCATAGGAAAATAATGTGCTATATTCTGTGGCACTTTAGCATATCATCAACATAAATATAGTTATTTCCTGAAAATTGTGTGCAAGTTACAAAAATAAAATAACTTAGAAAACAGTAGCTTAAATAAAACATGAACTAGTTTCTGATGGTGCTTGCTTAATGTCTGATTTTTAATGCTGTTTTCCCCCCTAGCAATTCTTTGAGGTAGAAGAAGAGGCTTTTGTGCAAGAATCAACTACTATCAAAATGAGTATTTTGTTAAAAAAACTGAAGGACAGAGAAGAAGTTATTAAGGAATTAAGAGAAGAACTAGACCAATACGAAGAGTCTAAACTTCAAAAATTTGTAAGTTTCAAAACAATGGGTAGTTAATTTTAATATATATAAATAAAGTTATAACTTTCCAAAAGTTTGGGTCAAGAATAAAGGTAATACAAGTGGTATATCTTGGGCATCTCTCCACAACATCAGCCAGCCCAACCCTTTTTTGCTCAATGGCATAGTCCAGAAAACCCATAATCATTATAAATAGGAGCAATATAATTGTTCTCAATTTTTATTTATAATAGAAATAAAATAACCTATTTCCTACTCCAGAAATGGTCCTACTCTAGAAGAGCACGTAGATTTTTGTTTTAAATTTGAAGACTCTAGCCCTGTTTTGCTGTTTGAAAGACACAAAGTGATCTCTCCATGTCAGAGGCTTCCAGAAAGCACCATGGAACAGGAGGACCTTCAAGGAAAATTCTTGAAGTGTTTTCCACCAGTTCTCCTTGTTTCAAAGGAAGCCAGAAGCTGGTTTACTACTTGTACAAAGGACTGGTGGGAACAGAAATGGGAGGAGAGAGCAAGGAGAGGCTTAACTCCTGTCAAGGAGGAGAATTTTAAGGGCTCTGAAAAGTGTGGATGCTGAAGGTGAATTGATTTTCATCTCAAGTTAACTTTGAGCCACTGGCTGTGGCCCAACCACAGTTCAGAGCCACAGAAGAGTCTTATTATTAGATTCTAAGAGCAAGAAGCTGATCGTTTGAGTTGGAGAGGCTAGAAGAGAGGCCAGAGGAATAACGATCTTTTGAATGCCAACTGGCAGTCACAACATGCGTCATCAGTGGTACCCCTTCTCATCTCCTGGCTGCATTTACAGAGGAGGAAGCAGAGACAGGGTGATTAAGCTACTCACCCAAGGCACACAGCTAGTACATGGTAAAGACAGCATGTGAACCAAGGCCCAGCTGATCCAGAGCCCACAAAAGGATGTGGAGCCCTATGCTCTACAGTAAGATGTCAAGGTGGTGATTTTACAAATTAACTAGTTGGTAGGTACATATAAAATAGACTATAGTATTATTATAATGTATGCATATATTATTACAGGTGTATACATATCCATGTAAATATTGACACATGCATAGATATGCACAGAAAAGTTCTGAAGAATTATACATCCAAATGTCAACACTAGGAGGAAACACTTATACGTTGCCAGTCCCTTTAAGAACAATCGATTACCTAAATCCCACACTAGTAATCTTATTTACAACTCCAAGTTTAGAAGAGATAAGGAATTTCACTTGTCTCATTCAGAAGGATTTTGTTTACTAATTGGTGAAGAAGTGTTTACTTTGTATAATCTATTAGAATTGTTTATGTTCTTTAAAAAAACCCTGAGTATCTCCTAAGTAATATAATATTAAGTGTTGGTAGCATAGATCTAATAAAATTAAATATTGATTATTTTTATATGTTCTGATTGCTATGGAAGAGGCCTTTCCAGTTTTTGCACTTTCTTTAACCTTTCCTGGGTCTAAATCCAGTCTTATATTTTAGAGACAATAATTTAATAGAAAGGACTAAAACAACTGTAATAGTTTTGGCTTTTAATCTTGCCTTGGTGGAAGATATCCAGCATAGATTGGCAGGGTGATTTTGGTCCATTTATTCCCCATTTGTGAAGTGCAAAGATACCTGCCTAGCTACAAGAGATAGTTGAGCGAAGGATTCCTGTTGTATTGAATGTGAATTGCTTTGAGTTCTTTGAGGAAAGCTAAGTATGTAAATCCTAGTTATCATTATGAGGAAATAACCCAAGTCCTTATGACCATGAAATGAAATGCTCTGAACAGACCTCAGGATCTGTTCAGACCATCCCAATTTGGTCATTGAGCTCCCTACGCTAAAACATGAGGTCTGTCTTATAATGTTTACATCTCTAAGTATCCTCAACCTGGTAACCGTTCTCTCTGACGCCCAAGGGGAAGGCGGATGAGGACGGGTGGTGGCTTTGTGAGGACAAGGGAGGTGGGGGCTCCACCCTGCTCTTGTATCAATCAGTAGGCTGTTCCCTGGCTCAGGAAGGCAACCTGAATAACCTGGTTATTCCACTATGATTTGCCAGGGAGACCACATCACAATTTCCATAAACAGCTTAAGATCTGAGGAAGTTGAGATACTCCTGACTAACTAGGAGTTTGCATTTCTCCCAGCTCCTGAGGACCCCAGTGTAGGGCCCCTGTCTCCCGCCAGGATTGAGGGCCGTGTGGAGCAGTGGGGACTGGTGTGCATTTCAAGGACATGGCCACAAAACACGAAGGCCACAAAACAGATCAGGAGTTATACAAAATGAACTTATGGAGAATACTTTTTTTTTTTTATCCTCGAAGATTTCCTAAAACTCCATGCCACTGAGGTTCTGGAAGAGATCTTTTTTAATTGGAAAATTCATGTTATACAACTGCTCCCCCTGGTGGTATAAAAACGCTTGAGACACCAAGCGTCTGAGATTGGATTTGGAAAACCCAGTTTGGAGAACCAGCTGGAGAACTTCAAAGTCGCAATGGAGATAACTTGAAATCACTCGAAATAAGCTGAATAAGCAATAGAGAAACACTCCAGCTAATTCTTACTGACAGTCCGATTACAGGAATAGCTTTATAGTTAAGAGGTCGTCACAGTATCCCTCTACAACGGTTTTTGAGAAAAATCTGATGAGAATGTGATCGCAAAGGGAACGTTTAATAAACAGCCATCTTAAGTGAAATTTATAACAAAATGGAAATCAGGAAAGGGAGTTCTTCAAGTTATAGAAGCTTCATCTCTCCAGGCTTGATGTCGAATGTCCCTCCGAGCATCGTCACTCAAGCAAGGACTGAGCGTCTCCAGTTTAGTTCTATAGGAAACCGCGGTGACTTAACCGCCGGTCCCTGTGGTTCTCCGGCTGTCGTGCCATCGGTCGATCAGTCCCCTTGAGGATTGCTCCCGGAGGCTGGCCTGTCCGAGCCCTTGCGCCTGTGTGCCTGTGTGTGCCCGCACACACGCCCGCGCGTTTTAACAGCAGAGTTGTCCGTTTTGAAAAGACTTCATTTTTTCCCTTACCCTCCCCTAAATGAGTTGGGCAACCATCACCCCCCCGCCCCACCCCCAGAAGGGAACAGAACTGCTGGTTGCTGACAGCTCTGAAACAGAGCTGTCCGTCAAGAGCGGCGGCTCTGCAGGGCTGCACTGCCCCAGTGCGCCACTTTCCTGGCTGTCAGTCACCGGGAGAGCACCTGCTCTTCTCCATGACGGTCAGGCAGCATGGGCATGCCTCGGACCCCTCCTGCACCCCCCAGCAGCAAATTGAGATGTCCAAGTACTGTACGGGGAGCCTGCAGAATTGAGACACCAATAGGCAGAAGGGAGACTGCTGAGAGGCACATGCAGGGCTCTAAACAGTACTCCTCACCCGTTACTGTGCGTGCGGATCCCCCGCGGCTCCGGTTAAGATAAGGATTCTGACAGTCGGTCTGGGCTGGGGCCTGAGATTCTGCGTTTCCCGTAAGCTCCTGGGTGAGGCCGGGGCTGTGGACCACACTTTGAGTAACAAGGCTCTACAGTACACCAAATATTCGGAAATGATTCTTTCAAGATCTGTTTAGGATTCCGATACCAGGGAACAGGGATTGTGCACATCTCGTGAATGGTGCATAAGCCACCGCCGGAAGTCCTCGTTTTCACAACGTGATAGCAAAACTTTGGCGAGTGCCTTTAGAAATTTAAAATTCCAGAATGATCGTGGATCACACACAATCTCTCTTCGGCTATAGTGCAGCTTTAAATAGCTACAGGTAGTTAACCACCTTTTAATGATCTCTCTCCTTTTTAACCTTGGTTTATTAACGCAGTTTATTTTAAAGAAGTCTCATGGTTTAAATAAGCCAAAAACTAGTGGTGTGGGCAGATGGTAGGAGGAACACCACCACAAAACCTGCCACTCAGAGTGTAACAGATGACCGTGGCAGCCCAGAACTATCCCTTTGTTCATTTTGCTAATGAGTGTCCTCATTGCTGTGGGAGTCTGAATAGTTAATTACGTGCAGTTCCTGCAGCTGACAGATGGTGGGGACAGAGCTAAAGATTAACCTTACAAGCACGGGGTCTGTATAGATGGATATGAAGAGGAAAAACCGTCCGGTTGAATGTGTTTTCCTTGTTTCCTGCTTTTATACGAGAGTTTTAGAAAACGCACTGAGAAATTAGCTGCTACCACTTATACATTTTATGCTTTGTGTGATTTATTCAAATAGGTCTTGTTTAGTTTATGATAATGAGTGCTCATGTCATCCACTGTGGATATTCATATTCTGCTAGTTAGGAAATGTATGCTTAAGCCTCTGGAGACAAATATTGTTTATTTGTTTGTTTGTTTGTTTGTTTAAAAAACCTTTTTCAGTCTCTAAGTACATTCTGTGATGGTTTCAAATTGAACCGTGTGCAACTAGAAACTGATGATTGGGATTCTTCCTTTATTAAAACGGTGCTGTTTATTAACTATTAGATTTGTTCTCATTTAAGAATGAGTTGGGCTCAAATAATGTAAATGAAATGGTGGATCAAAATCATGAAGATCTGCACTGGTTTAGCGCAAAACTTAGGATCATTTTAAAAATTAGCTCTGATACAACAAACTTCATTAGTAGCTAGCTTCTTATTGAATGTACTGGGTTTATTAAATGTACTGCAAAAATTGTAACCCCTTTTCTTCTGAGCCATTTTGCTCACAGAGTAAGGCATTTTAATAATTTACTTTTGGATCTCTCTAAATTTAAATAAAAATACAATTCCAAAAGGAACCCAGTATATTGGGAGGGAAGATTCTGTTTTTGAGAGAAGATCTTATTTTTGTGTATTGGCAATCATGGCATTGCTGCAAAAAGAATACATTATAATTGGTCTGAAGAGTACTTCGAAGTTCAAAAGTACTTTTGTTAACCATATGAACTTTGAAGTGAAGCATACAGAACCTTCTATGTCTTTGAACATAATAATATTATGACTTTTCAGCCTGCTTCTTAGTATTTTGAGATAGCGTGATCATTTAATATTTTATCATCAGGAAGTAAAATGTTCTGCACCAGCGTCCCCAACCCATTACATCTTAATTTTTTTTTAAATGTGTGGCAGTAAAACCCAGACAGCCGTAAGCGAGAGTATATTCAGATGTTTTTCAATAGCTTTGAAACAGACAAGAAGAAGAAGAAGAAAGGAAGAGTAGCTGTCCCAATAAGCTTCTATTGCGTACGAAAAAGCCTCTCCCATAATGGACATGGCAAGATTTAAACAAAAGACGCACATAATAAAAATGTAAATGAGTTTGCTTTACTAAAACTATAACTTTAAAGTCCTTTGTTGTAAGTTATCCTGAAACCTTCTTACAAGGTAATCGCTGTTTGCATAGAGATTTAAACCGAAGTCTTCAATAGCATTAAACGCCTGCACAGCCCCCAGTGTGACAGGCATGCAAAGCCATGTTAATGTTCAGAATATGAATTGCCTCTGGGTGGCTCCTCCACCAAGCCGAAAACCAACTGTGTGGATATCCGCGCGCCTGATGGACTCCATGCGGCTCCCAGCCTGAACACGTCACCGCTTTGACATGTGATGTGCTCCTCATGACACTAGCAGCGCTGACACTGGGAAACGCCACAAAGGCAACAAGCCCCCCTCCTTAGCCGCGCACTTTGCCACCCCCTGGCGCTGCCCGTCCCGGTCCCCCCAGCCTGCCTAGTTACAGGCGGACAGCGCTTCAGACTCACACAGAGGGAAGTGTGGGTGGAGGGGCCCCAGCTGCCTCCCCGGACACAGCCTCCATAATGAATTGACCTGAATGATGAGGGCACACAAACAGTATGATATGCATTATTCCTGTCAATAAAATGTCCCCATGTGTTGTGGTCTTTGTACAGAATGTACTGCAGCTTTTCTTCCAGCGAGCTCTATTTAATCTCCTTCCTCTTTACTATTCATATTATAAGTGTGTAATAGAATTCAGAAAATTATATGATAGTTCTTCTGCATCTGGATTATCTTGTGTTGCATATTTAAATGCTTGGCTTTCTGCTTAGAGATACAGAATTCCCCATCTTTCAGGACGCTTTTGCCAGAGAGACGATACTAGAGAGGGAAAACTTGGAGTACAAAGTGGCAAACGAGAGACTGCTTCAGATCATTGCAGAACTCAAAGAAGCAATCCGACTGAATCTAAAGGAAAATTCAGTATTAGGTAACCTTTTACAGTCATTTTTGAGAAAAACCTATGTCATCGGGCACTTCATAAAATCCATAGCAGTGTTTGTCTTCACCAAACATACATTTGCTTGGTTATTTACACGTATGAGATCAGTTTGATAGCTATCTTTGATTTCCACTGAAGATGGCATTTCTTGCTTGGGAAAGAGGGTTTATTTGTGGTTACATTCTTGAGCCATGCCATTGTAACGCAGGGTGGTTTTTTTTCCCCCCAAGACGAGCATTGACCTTTGAAAAATGTACTAAGCAGTGCTCTATTTCACTTAGAAATATTATAAATGGATAGAAACTTTTGCTGATTTCTGTTTCACATGCTTGCTTATCTAAAATTTATAGACTTTAAATACTTAAGCACACAGATTGGGGTATGCTTTGTGGAGGAACAGAGTTAGCCCTTCAGGAAAATATGGCACTACTTACCACGGAATTATCTTCAATTTTGGATACAAATTTAAAGTACAAATCTTCGTGTGTATGCCTCATACTCCCCTTTGTTACATATCATAAGTGTTGGTAAAAGTTGCATTTAAATCACTGAAGTTAGAGTGCTTTAAAGTATTTTTTCACCTACTGTTGTCTTTGTATTTCTGTTACTTACATGATGTTCCCCTTACCTGCAGGGATGAAAAACAATGAAGAAGAAATTTAAAAAAAGCTTATAGCAAAATATTGATGAAATCAGATAGATTACAAGGATAGATTCCCTTGTATATAAATTATATCATGCCGGTGTATTTTCATTTCCCTTCTAGTGTGGTGTGATACTGCTTTTTCATGCTTTGGTAGTTCGGAGTCATAAAGTGCCACCTGCTAAAGCACTTTGCATTGGCTGTGACTAACAGCAAAAATGTCCATTGCTAGTATCGATGAAAAGCTTTCAGCCCTCAGCCACACTTGGATCTTGAACTTAGTTCTTAATCCCTATCTGACCAGCCGTCTAAACAGCAGGAAGAAGGCTGTGAATGTCAAGGGCAGTTGTGAAGGTCACAGTCCTGCTAGGACTTGCGTCCACTATGCCTGCCAGCAGTGTGCAGCCTGCCCTGAAGCCAGGAGCTTGAATACAGGGCCGTAAGCTTGTAATTTCATGGTTGGCCTCTCCTTCCTTTTGTTTACAGAAGATGAAATTATAAGTCTGAAAGAGAAGGCAGAAAAGAATCATAAAACTATTCAAAAGGTACTGTAACTTTTTACATTGACGAATGACTCTTTTACATTGAAGTATTGGCACGACGAGGGAGATCACACTGTGTCCCACTTGTCTTGGGGTGTAGAGAGAAGTCCATGTCCATATTTAATCTCTCCCATGATTTGCGTAGGGTCTCTGGTAATCAATAAGGATTCCGCCTTGAAAATGAATTCATGTATACATAGTTCTTTTCTTTGGGATAACCGAGTGTCTACCTTGTTGACTGTAAGGAACTGGTAAGTTACATGGCACCAGGGGTCCAAAGATGTGCTTGTGGGAGAATTCTCTTATGAAGAACGAGCAATGTGATTTTCAGCCCAGATGTGGCTTCACGTTCATTCTTCTGTTTGCATGTGAACTGGGCCTATGCTATGCACGAAATCTGTATTTTGAACAGGAATTGTTTTGGTATCAGCAAGGTCAGGATCTCCCAGTGCACCCGAGGCAGCAGGACCGCACTGGTCCCACCCTCCGCACAGGTCGGGCACTCCTGCTTTGGGCTTTCTTCATTCTCTGGGGTAGCACCCCATCCCAGCTGTCAACACGTTTTCAGTGAAGGGCAGTCTTCCCTGCCGTGCCGCTAGCCTCACGAGGGCAGAGACGGTAACATTTCCGTTTCTGGTATATGCCCAGGGCTGAGCACCGTGCCTGGTGCGCACGGACAAATGCTCTGTGAGTGATTCATAGAATGAGGATGTGTTTAGAGTTAAGAAAACGTGTATTTACATCCCTGACTTATTCCAAATAAACATCAGTGCTTTCCACTCACTGAATCGTGTGCCAGTTTTAAAATGAAAATTAATTAAAACTGGATAACATTCAGCTTTAATGAAATATTCAGTCCCTCAGAGGCACTAGCCGTGTTTCCAGAGCCCAGTGAATGGCTACCTGTGCCTAACTTTGGGTCCAAATTTCAAGCTGATTTTACAGTTCAGAGTATTCTTAGGTTTTCAATAAAATTACTCTTACGATCTATTTTTTAAAGACTTGGTTACCCCGAAGGGTCAGAGTTGGGAGATGTTTTCTCTGAAAACCAAACCCATCATGGGGGTTTGCAGAGCGAGTTCATTTTCTTGCACTTCCACCTGTTTGCAGAGGAGAGAGCACAAGTCCCATCCTCACAGAGAAAACAAGAGTCTGTGGACAAACAAGTTTAGCCTTCTTGGCATCAGTATCTATGGCTGAAAATGAAATCCCAGCTTTCTGGTGTCACTTAGCCTCCAAGGAGGGTTTCAGTGTCTCTAAAGCTGTTCAGTCTATCCTGTCACTGGTAGAGATGAATTGTGGATGCTTACTACTCTCTGTGAGGAGCACAAGAAATTAAAGCAAAAAATCTGACCAGGAAGCCACCAATTAGAAAGAAACATGCCCCTTCGAATGATGAGTTATACCCTGTGTGAGCTTAAATATTTCAGTTAAATGCATCCTCAGCTTCCTTAGGTCCGCACTGCCCAATGGTAGCCCCATGTGGCTAGTTGAACATATGAATTGCATCTAGTGCAACTGAAGAGCTCAATTTTTAATTATATTTAATTTTAATTTTTTTAATTTAAAAACTGATACTTGTTTCAGTTTATTGGAAAACCCTTATGTATATTTTAAATAGCTTGGTATGTGAATCTGGTTTTTCTTCTGTAAACTTTATGCAACCTAAATAAAGATGAAATATTAGATGTAATCCTGATGAAATTTTAGCTCCTGAATTGATATGTACTATATGTGAAAAGTACACACTGGGTTTCAAAGACTTAGTTTAAGTGAAATATCTCAGCAATGCTTTTTAATATGAGTTATTACACATTGAGATGATACTATTTTGAATGAATATTTGGATAAAAAATATATTATTAAAATTAATTTCTCCTGTTTCTCTTACCTTTTTTAATAAGGCCACTATAAAATTCAAAATTATATATATCTTATACCATATTTTGAATTCACAACTCTCTTCTAGACAAATATAGCAGATCCCTAGCCTGTTTGATCATTTTTTAAATCCTTTTTCTTTTTTTTTTCTTTATATGTACTAGACTGCCACAGAAACATTGAACATAGGTACAATTTGGTATTGAGCAGAAAGACTCTAGAACCTTGGTTTCCTCTTTCATTTCTGCCACTGTGGTCCCTTGGGCCAGTGCCTTTTCCTTCTTGCTGTCTCTCACGGGCTTACTGTGAGGGTAGAATGAGATAATGCGCATCCAAGTACATTGTCAATTGGAAAGCACATCAGGAGTTGTTGAACAAAAGAGAGCTGATATTTACTGGTTTGGTTTCCAATATCCTCCACTAAATCAATTAATTCAGCAACGTTTATTAAATGCCTTTTGGTGCCAGGCATTAAGCTACTGCCAAGATACAAAAATTACACACACACACACACACACACACACACACACACACACACACACACGGCCCTGCTGGAGAGCAGATTAAGTCTAGAGCAAGAGACAAAAACCCTCGGGCTGTGTGATGTGAACTGTAATGGAAGTACGTACATAGTGAAGAGATGTCTAGCTTCACCTGGAAGGTTCTAGAAAGGCTTCACACACAGTTCCACACCTATTTCGCACTCCTTCACTGGAGCTGATCTTTCCAGATAGGGAGGAGGGTGGAAGAGCTGGGTACAAAATATGAATTCATAAAGCGTGAGATGCGTTTGTGGACTTTCTTGTGATTTGGCATGGCTAGAGTACAAGGTAGGAATCCAGTGGGCTATGAGCATTTGTGTTGGGGCAGGAAGAGGGGGAAGGGGTGAACAGCTCAGAAGCCCCTGGATAAGACACATGTTTTCCTTTTTAGCCCTGGATTCAGTGAAAACCAAGTTGAAAATGGCCTGTTGCTGGGTAGGCTGATCTCTTGCCACCCGCCAGGGCTTAGAGCACTGTCTATTATGATAGTAATGTTGATGTTTAAATTCTGATAATCTAATAACAGCTGAATCTGTATTCCAGCCGTGGCCATAACACACGTCCTTTTGGGAGGGAGTCAGCCAGAAGTCAGAGATGACAGCCCAGGGTGTGATCAGCATCAGAAGGCAGGGCTTCTGACTGAGTATAGAGGGCTCTGGGCCACAGGGGAGGGGGGGGAAGCCTGCTCTTGACTGTAAGGGATCCAGGAAGGCTGGAGAAAGGAGCTGAGCTGACTCACAGAGGAGAGGTTTTAATAAGCCAGGAAAGGGATATGGGAGGTGGAAAGGGTCAGAAACATGGAGACGGGAAGTAAGTGCATGTGATTTGGTGTAGCTGAGGGGTATGTGAGAGTAAGGGGTGGCAAGAAGCAGGGCTCATGGCAGAGAGTTATTATTTCAAGGGATTTGCATTGCCTTCTGAGTGCACTGGGGAACCTTGAACGTTGGGGAAGGACTGCATTCGTGTCTCAGAAAGAAGATGAGCAGGAGGGAGGAAAATCTAGAGCCAGAGTTTACTTGGATAAACCAGGGAAAGTATTATCTGAAACAGAAAGAGGACAGTGACACTGGGGATGATTGGAAAGGATGAAATCCGGGATGGTTAGGCAGTAAAAGCTACAGTCATTGATAAGGTTGAAGGCAGGAGAGGTAAAAGAGAAGAAGTTAGGGCTGGTGAGCATTTGAATGAAGATGAGAACAGGCAGTGGGGGAAGCCAGAGAGGGGACATCATGGAAGCAAAGCAAGGGAGAGTTTCCTTTGCAGTGTGTCCTGCCATTAGCCATGCTAAAGGCTCAAGAGGGAAGATCAGGCAATTGGTTCTGGCAACAAAGCGACCTCCGTGATATTAATGAAAGTAATTTTCCTGGAACGGTGGGTACAGTGAGAAGCCAGGTAGGATGGTACGGATGGCCAGAGAGAAGTAGGGGAGCCGGGTAGGATGGTACGGATGGCCAGAGAGAAGTAGGGGAGCCGGGTAGGATGGTACGGATGGCCAGAGAGAAGTAGGGGAGCAGCTGGAGAGGGACATGAGGTTGAGGGAGGAATTTTTTTAAAGAAATTAGAATATTTTTAAATGATGCCAATGGAAAGAAGAATGAGAGGGGAGACATATAGCACAAGAGGTCAGTGGTGAAGAGTAGTCTAAGGAGGCAGGAAGGATTTGGGCTAATGGTCTTGGTGTTTGTGGTAATTGACACCCATTGAAAATTTGGTGACACTCCTTTTCAGACCAAGGTATGATGACTCAATACAAAATCTTTTCCTTTCCTTCCTCCTCATTCCATTACTTTCCCTAAAAGTCATCGACCCTCCCACCTTACCAACTATACCACTGTGTCACCTTCGGAGGCCCCTCTCTAGCCAGTTTTCACTGTTCTTCAGCGCTGCTCCAGTGGAGATGGGTCAATCCTTTCCTGTTGGTGGCATTTCCAAGAGTATGGGGTTTTAACCCAGAGTAGCTCTACCCTCTCTCTGCCTATCACTTTACTCGGATCTAATTAGCACTCTTTCTTACTATCGCCTAGAGCTCTTCTGATCTCCACTACTTTTCTCAATTCCCATATTCCCCCTCCATGCTAGTTCACAGAAAATATGGTGGACACTTGGATTTTGTTTCCCCTTCTGTACTCTCTTACTCTGTTGCTTAGCTTACCTAGCCTTACCTTTACTCGCTTTGATCCAAAGAGGATCATTCTTCTCTGCCCTAACTCATCCTTCCATCTATTCCCTGAATCATCTCTTCCTTCCTCCACTTCTGGAACTTTCTTCATCAGCCCCTTTCACTCTTATGCCTTTTAAAATTTCCCTCTAGCCTAAGACGTAGTGAAACCATCATCTTGGTGGGATCCGTTGAATCTAATCACCCCCAACCCATTGGCATTTACTGCACTTCAAATATTATTTAAAAGAAATCTGTGTTTACCAGCCCCCTTTTCACTCCCCCGATGCTAGTTTTTCCTGTGGATAAGGTCACAGTGATATTCATATTGCCTTCAATCCTTTTTAGATTTTTTTTCCTTCCTGAATTATCTGCTGTATATGACAGAACTACTGCCATGTCATAGAGTCTTCTGCAGCAATGTTCACTTCTGATTCTTCACACAATTCTTCATTCCTTCCTAAGCAATATCTGTCAGTGGCTTCACCACCTCCATTTTCCACTTGAATGCCATTTTTGGGAACTCTATTTATCCTTGATTTTCCTCATTTTCTCTCTAGCTGACCTCAGCCTCTCCCATAACGGGTGCACTTCCAAACTTCCTCTCCTGCTTCATGATTACCGGGCACACCACATCTCAAGCTTCAACTCTGTTCTCATCTTTAATTTCAATGTTACATGCACTTTGACAGTCCCCATCCATTTCCTATGTGATTAGAAGTTCCCTCTTTGGCCCTGCCTACCTGGGACTATTTGCTCTCTTAAGGTCGGGAACTGTCTTGTTTATGTTCTTAGTCACCAGGCTTAAAAAATATTTGCTGAAAAAATGCTTTACATAGTCATCAAACCCACTGTACTCATTACCCCTTGAATCTGGACTCTGCTGGGTTCCCCCACTTAATTGCCTTGCCATCAATCCCAAGAACAGATGAGAAATTGAGGGTCATTCTCTATTCTCTCCTTTACACTTTATATCTGGTTGGTCACTTGATCTGATTATAACTGTGGTTGCTGGGATATGTGGATTTTTATGCCTTTTGATCACCTGAAAATATGATTTATTAATGTATTTTCTTATGTAGTATGGTCATTTTTTCACTTTGCTCTCCTACCATACTGTAGATGGTCCAGAGGAAGAGTTCTGTTCTACTTCATTTCTGTACCTCCATAGACGAATATAGACCTCCTGGCATCTAAAAGGTGTTCCATACGTGTGTATTATATAATGAATATATGAATTAATTGAGTGGATACCAGAACCAAGGTTTGAAGTTTATCAGTATATATAACTGACATACAATATATGTATATAATATTACATAACATATATAATACATAATAGATTATATATCATTGATAACATATCATGATATATTATGTATCAGTTACATTATATCAGTGTATATAATGTAATAAAATATAAATATACACAAATGGTAAATAATCATTGAAGATACTGAGGCAAGTCATAGGAGTGCAGTAGCCTTACAGGGTACACTCTTTGATGGCTGTTTTCAGTTGACATAAAGAGAGTTTGATGTGCATAGAAATAGAACACAAAAATCTAAAATAAAAGAAATGGGTCCTATAAAGAGGAAAGCAAAATTGCTCTTCTTGACAGACCCTACTTACTTTATTATATATCGATGTCACATTTTGTTGAGGTAGCATGAGGAAGATTGTAAATAAATTGGCATTTCCTGTGTGTATATTGCTTGCTTTTCTAGTAAAAATACAGTAATTATATAATAATGTATTATTGTTACATGATAACCTATAGGCATTTAAATTTTCTAAAGCATATTAGGATCCCTTTTTCTCCTGTTTAAAATCAAAATATGTGTTGCTAAATTCTCCTGAGGAGGAATTTTAGGCATTCGGTTCTTTTCTTTAATCAAAATGTAATATTCTTCTCTTTTAGCTAACTGATGGTAGAGACAGATTACTACGTGAGCTTGATTATGAAAAATCATTAGTTCAAGAAATGGTAAGGTGATTTACATTATTTCCTAATAAATTTGAAATCAGGAGTTCAATTTAATCATGAAAACTTTATACACTTTACCTGTAAATATTTTACTATAAACTATTATGTCCCCTTGGTCAATAATCTAAATGCATGCATAATTATAAACTTTTTTAATTGAAGCATAATTAACACACGATGTTATATTAAGTGCACAACACAGTGATTTGACAGACGATTCCATACATTAAGCTATGTTCACCACAATAAGTGTGGTCACCATGCAACGTTATTACGTTATTACGATATTATTGGCAATATTCCCCATGACTTATTTATTTTAAAACTGGTTGTTTATACTTCATCCCCTTCACCTATTTCTATAAACATTTTTAAATGATCATTTTAAGACAACAGTTTGATTAGTACTATGATAAACATAATAAGCTGCCACATAGATGAGTCTTCTATAAGAAATCCCATTACCATTTAAAGCACTGTCCAAAGTTTTTGAGTTTTATTATGAAGATTTAAAAAAAAAAAACAACACACCAATAGGCGAGCCCACTATTTTGAAGGATCTGCTATTTTTAGTTACAAATTGCCATAAGTGACAACAAAAAAAAAGAGCCCAGCTAGATATTTTGGCATTCTGTGTTAGTCTCATAAGGAAACACAGCCTTTTTATGTTCTTTTAAGAGAACTTTCCAGACGGCTGCTCTTTTATTTTATCTGTTGACTACCCACCCCCCAGGCCCCGCCACCTCACCCCCCGCCCAGCTTATGGTGGTGTACTTTGGCTTTCAACTGGTCACCACTAGTATGTCTTTGTTACAGGGAACTGACTGTGTTTATTATAATCAAAAATAAAACACAGCTTGACTTGCGTTCTAAATGTGCTTGAAAAGAATATGATACTGTTTAGGAGAGAAAAGGTTGTTCATAGGAAGTCAACACCACTTCAGATATTGAAACATTCCCTTTTTTACGGCTTGTCACACTTTGTGCCAAGTCATGACTGTTTCCCTAACTGTTTTGTTACTCTCAGCACCATGTGTTTTGGGTTCCTTGTCATAGAAATTAATCCAAAACAATGCTCCGGGACGACAATAAAGCCTTCTATGAAACCAACTTGGGAATGCAGGCAAGGAAAAAAATTATGGTTAGCTCTTCACAGAAACCATGTGCTAAAAAAAATAACATTATTTTGAACTCTTTACTTTTAGGTACTTGGCCCATAAAAATCATCTCCATTATCAAGTATATACTTGCTCGATTCTTCTCTCCCCACCCCCTTCTGTCATTTCTCCAAAGTCTAGGAGTTGCTTCTCCAAACAGACTAAATGTGCACATTGTCATTAAAATTGAAAGTGTTTTTAGAGAATGGGAAGCTCATGTCATATTGTCAGTTTGTTAGCAACATGAGAGACATAATCAAACTCCCTTGAGTGCCAGTACTGTGAACAGAACCCATAGTTTCACTTGGCCTCTTTATTTAACCCATAAGCAGTGAACCGGTGCTATTCTATTGCCCACAGGGGAACCAATCACATTTTATTTTGTTGTTTAGAAGTTTGTGGAGCACCTCGCTTGTTGCCCAGCAGCAAGGTCTTGCATCACAAAATGCCCCCCCGCCCCCACCTACCCTGACGCACAAGAGCTTTCAGCATGCTCAGAACTAGTTTGGGGGTTTGTGTTTTCCAAAGAGGAGGTCTGCTTAAGGTTCTTCTCATGACCAAGGTTTCCAGGCATACCTCTGGGCCCAGCAAGGTCACCTTTTGGCGCCCCCTACCTCCCACCAAGGCATTCTGTTCCTAACTCGGTAGGAGGCTGGCTTTGTGGCTGTTGGGTTTGCTTTGTTTCACGCCACAGTACTTTTTCCCAGAAATGAAGATTTCTGGACAGGTGATTGCACCTAGATGGAGAAGTGGGAGACTAGGTAGAGTGGATGCAGAGTCATTTTGTAGAAATTTAAAAACTTTCTCATGGAAGGGTTTTTGTTCCATGCTTGTCTATTACTGTTTTCCAATGCAGTTTATTTTCTGGTTTCAGTTAAGTGTAAGTAAGCAATGAAATTTGGAGTGATGGTATCCTGTGATTGGCTTGAGGGGAAAGAATATGAAAGAATTTTGTATCTTCCTGTGATTCCTATGTGTAGTGGCTTTCATTTATCTGTTTTAAAAATTGAGGTGTAATTGACATATAACATTGTATTAGTTTTAGGTGTACAACAAAATGATTTGATATATGTGTATATTATAAGTGATTACCACGGAAAATCTAGTTAACATCCATCACCACACATAGTTACAAAATTTGTTTTCTTGTGATAAGAACTTCTAAGATTTGCTCTCTTAGCAATTTTCAAATATACAATACAGTTTTCTTAACTATAGTTGCCATGTTGTATGTTATATTCCTAGGACATTTATTATGACTAGAAGTTTATGTATCGTGATCACCTGCATCCATTTTGCTGACCTCACTCTACTCCCTACCTCTGGCAATCACCAATCTGTTTCTCTAAGTTCAGTTTTTTAGATTCCACGTGTAAGTTATCATACGATATTTGTCTTCCTCTGATTTTCTTTAGCATAATGTCCTCAAGGCCCATCCATTGTTGCAAATGGCAGGATTTCCTTCTTTTTTATGGCTGAGAACTATTCCATTATATATACACCACATTTTCTTCATCCATTCATTTGTTAATGGACACTTAGGTTGTTTCCATGTGTTGGCCATTGTGAATAATGTTGCAGTGACCTTGGGGGTGCCAATAGGTTTTTGAGATGGTGATTTTGCTTCCCTCAGATAAATGCTCAGAGGTGGAATTGCTGGGTCATATGGTAATTCTATTTTTAATCTTTTAGAGGAAACTCCATGCTGTTTTCCATAGTGGCTGAATCAATTTACATTCCCACCAGCAGGGCACAAGTGTTCCCTTTTCTCCACATTTTTGCCTACGCTTGTTATCTTTAGTGATAGCCATTCTATTAAGTATGAGGTGATATCTCATTAAGGATTTTGATTTGCATTTCCCTGATGATTAACAACGATGAATACTTTTACACGTACCCGTTGGCCATTTGAATATCTTCTTTGGAAAATGTCTGCTTGAATCGTCTGCCCATTTTTTTTAGATTTTGTTTATTTATTAGAGAGAGAGCATGCACACACATGCGCACATATGCACAAGAGTGCAGGGAGGGACAAACAGACTCCAGACTGAGCAGGGAGCTGGACTTGGGACTTGAACCCATGACCCTGAGATCATAAACTGAGCTGAAACCAGGAGTCAGACACTCAACCACCCAGCCACCTCAATCATCTGCCCATTTTTAATTGGATTATTTGGTGGTTAAAAAAAAATTTTTTTTTGCCATGGAGTTGTATGAGATCTATATATATTCTGAATATAATTCCTTATCAGATGTATGATTTCCAAATATTTTCTACCGTTCCGTAAGTTTCTTTTTTATTTTGTTGGTTGTTTTGCTATGCAAAAACTCTTTAATGTGATATAGTCTCACTTGTTTATTTTTTATTTTGTTTTGTGTGTGTGTGTGTGTGCATTAGGTGTCATATCCAAAAAAATCACTGCTGAGCCCTATGTCAAGAAGCTTTTCCCCTATGTTTTCTTCAAGAAGTTTTATGGCTTCGGGCCTTATATTTAAGACTGTAATTTATTTTGAGTTAATTTTTAAGAGTGACATAAGATAGGGGTCTAGTTTCATTCTTTAACATGTGAATGTCCAGTTTTCCCATCACCATTTATTGAAGGGACTGTCTTTTCTTTATTGAGTGTCCTTGGCCCCTTTGTCAAATATTAGTTGATTATTTATTCTTAGGTTTATTTTTGGACTCTCAACTCTGTTTCATTTGGTCTATGTGTCTGTTTTTATGCTAGTACCACACTGTTTTGATTACTATAGCTTTATAATATAGTTTGAAATCATGAAGTGATGTCTCCAGATTTGTTCTTTCTCAGATTGCTTGGGTTTTTTTGGGGGGGGGTCTTTTGTGGTTCCATATAAGTTTTAGAATTATTTTTTCTACCTTGGTAAAAAAGCACAATCTGTAAAAAGCAGAATTTTAATAGGGATTGCATTGGCTTTGAGTAGTACAGCCCTTTTAACAATATTAATTATTCCAGTCCATGAATGTGAGATATCTTTCCATTTATTTGTGTCTTCAATTTCTTTCCTCAACGTCTTATAGTTTTCAGTGTACAGATCATTCATCTCCTTGGTTAAAAGACAAAAAAAAAAGTGTCCTCATCAGAAAAGTACTATAACTGAACTCTTAATTTTAACTAATTTTTCATCTGTTTCATCCCAGTGTACTCGGCTTATAGGGACAATCTAGACTTAAGAAAGGAGGTACATGGGCGCCTGGGTGGCTCAGTGGGTTAAAGCCGCTGCCTTCGGCTCAGGTCATGATCCCAGGGTCCTGGGATCGAGGCCCACATCGGGCTCTCTGCTCAGCAGGGAGCCTGCTTCCTCCTCTCTCCTCTCTCTCTGCCTGCCTCTCTGCCTACTTGTGATCTCTCTCTCTCTGTGTCAAATGAATAAATAAAAAATCTTTAAAAAAAAAAAAAAAGAAAAAGAAAGGAGGTACAAAGGTTGCTATAACCCCTCATTCTGGGGGCACAGCACTGAGTTACTGCTGCAGTTGGCCTTGATCCCATCACTGGGTTCCCTGTTGCCTGAGTTCCCTTTGAGTCATGCCTCAGGTCTGTCTAGGCCTATTCCAGGTAATGTGGCAGTGTTGGCCGTTCAACTAGCAAACCAGTACTTTGGTGACCCAGACATTTACTATAATAGAATATATGACTGAATTTCTTTGCCTAGGCCTGTGTATGTGATAAAATTTAGGTTATTATATCACTTCTCATGATCATTGTTCTTCATTAAAAAAAAATTTTTTTTAGGAGAGAGAGAGAGTGAGTGTGCACGTAGGGGGAGAGGGAGAGAGAGATCTTAAGCAGGCTCCACGCCCAGCAGAGCACCCCACAAGGGGCTCGATCTCACAACCCTGAGATCATGACCTGAGCTGAAGAGTCAGACGCCCAACTGACTGAGCCACCCAGGCTCCCCTCACTGGTAGTATCACTGTTCTGATGCTGTGTTCCACAGGTAGAATCTACAGTTTGCCAACTGTTGCTGCCATAGGCCTGAGAAACACTTTGAAATCTGGGGGATGCTTTCAGTGATCTATGGGAAACTGGATTTGCATTATAGCTCTGGGAATCATGGCAATTAATGAAGACAAGCATGACCTGAGTAGTGGCTCAAGGTGACTACATCCCTATATACTTGGCAGACCACAGAGCAAGTTCTACTATCTGTGCAGCTCCTGTTTCACTGTCTGTGAGTCCCTGCTCACCAGTCAAAAAATAAATAGCATATTATCTATAAAAATATTTTCCAACCTGGTAGCCCTGCACAGCCTTCATGATCTACTTATTAGTCACAGGGCAGAGGGCAAACCTTGTGAAAGGAAAAGTTCCCTTGAGCCAATGTTGCTCCAAATCCATCACAATGAAACCTTCAGACCTGTGCAGCAATTCATCCCCAGTGAAATCAGCAGGCACATTTGTCACATTTGTCCACTTATAATCAGGAGGTGTATTACCAAATGTCTCAGAGCACTGTTTCTTCTATGTGGTTCTCTCTTCCTAAAGTGTCCTCCCTTGGTTAGCTGCTGCTCATCCTTCAGGTCAGAGGTCAGATGACACCTCTGGGAACCCCCCCCCTTACTCCCCTAGACCAGAGCAGGTGCCCACCCTCAGACACAGTCCCCCTCTCGTCGCTCTCCTCACACTCAATGGAGATGGCCTATTGACTTATTTGCTATTTCCATCTGGTGAGCTACTTGAAATCAAGAACTGCATCTTGTTTACAGTTGTACCCCCAAAATCTACCATGGTGGCTGCCACAGAGTAGATACTCAAATATTTGTTATAAGTCAGTGAAGGAATGAATTTTAAAAGTGACTAGTTGAAAATGACTTAGCCCACACTATGGCATGAACTGCATATAGTTTAATAAGCAGGGAATACTGTTAATACACATGTGACACAGCTACACAATACACAAACGAACTACAGTGTACTCTCCAGTATTAATTTATAGGTTTTGTTCCAGTGGTTCTCAAACTTTCTGGTCTCAGGATCCCTTTCCACTCTTAAAAATTATTGAGGCGTCTAAGGATATTTGATTTAGATTGGTTTTATCGGCTCATATTTACTGCATGTGAAATTAAAATAGAATCAAATTATTTATTAGTTCATTTGAAAATAAAAATAATAATCTCTTACATGCTAAAAATAAATAGCAAATTATCTATAAAAATATTTTCCAAAACAAAAAAGGTTTAGTAAGAGCAGCATTGCCTTACCTTTTTGAAAATTTCTTGAATATCTGGCTGTCTAGAAGGAAGCTGGATCCTTATATCTGCTTCTGCGTTCACTCTATCGGTAAATATCATGGAGCCTCTGGAAAACTCCACTGTACACTGGTGAGAAGAGGAGAGTGAAAAAAGGTGATGGTTGTCTTCGTATTATTAGGAAAATAATAATGACGTTACAAAAGCCCTAAAGATTTTGGAACCTCATGGATCGTTGGACCATCCACTGAGATCTGCTGCCCTCTTTAATAAGAAAAACTCTTAGTTAGGTGTGGTTAAGGGAAATATCTTTGTTCTGTTCTAGTCCTGATCCTCCTTCCTTTGTTTCTATTTAATTCATTTAGTCCATGATTCTCTCCCTTGACACCTCCCTGTCAGAATGTCACGCTAATACATTGCAATGAACATAAACCATTAATGCTGAGTTCATGCAGAAAGCTCCAAATTTCCATTAGAGGAAATTGTCATTTATCTGTCACAGAGCAGTAGTTGCAGTAAATGTTCACTCTGGGGAATACCTGGTATTGTGTTGTGCCGTAGGAATCCTATATGTTGTGCAAGCCCTAAGTACCACTAGCAAATGTGGCATACATATAAAGTTCACTAGTAACAATGTACAAGAAGAAAATGAACAGAGAGGACACTCTCCCTTGGTCTTTGTTACTCCACCACAGTTGATGTTGGGCTAGGCCAGCAAGACGAATCATGGAATGTGCTGCAGGAGAGGAACCCCAGCTCCATACCACGTTATACATTTATTGCAGAAGTAGGAAAGGGTACTGGGACCAGCTAGTGCATCTTTGTTCTAGAAGCTTCCTGGCCAGAGCAATGCCCTCTTAAGATCACTTAGACTTGAGTCCAAGGAAGTGGCACCAATGCCATCAATATCAAATCTCCCAGAGAACTTACTTCAGTCCAGCTGAGCCATCTCACCTGTCAACTAACAGGCTGAGGACAGATAAGGAGCTGTGGGCCCATGGATTATCTTTTCCCACTGGAAAGTGTGATGGCTCCTTTCCTCTTCCAAGAAAAGAGGGGTGGGTTGCTCACACCTCCACTTAGTGATGAAAGCAGAGTCATAGTTGAGAGGGTGACCAGCTCATCCTGGTCTGACCAGAATTTCTCCAGGCTTACTGCAGAGTCTTGTATCTAGAAACCCCCCAGTCAGGCAGACCAGGACAGTTGGTCCCCCAATAACTAGAGACCTGAAAGCTCCTCCCGAGAGCATACATGATTCTGTGTTTCAACTCCAATGTATTAAGAGGATTCTGAGGGAAAATTCAAATTCTTTGGGAAAGAGGGCCTAAACTTTTTCCATTACAAACACTGATACTGATTAGTGGGGGAAACTAGCAAGTAAGCTAGGCATTCAAACCAACTCCCAGAAAAAAAGAAAAAAAATTGAGATTAAATAGTATAAACATCTTTATAAATAAAGTACCAAAGAATTGACAAGAGAGGGATTACCAGGTAAAATCAAATGCCAAGGGAGAAACAGGGAGAATTTAGCATTCCAAACTGAGCTTTCCCTTGGGCATTCACCACTCTGAGCAAACCAGAAACAGAAGTCACAGTGCTGGGCAAGCTAGAATGTGCACGGGCGTGTGTGTGTGTGTATGTGTGTGTGTGTGTGTGTCCGAAGAGGTGGTCAGTAGTGATCTCCCACACTAGGCTAAGAACCAGTGACCTTTTCTGTGGGGTGAATGTAAACCAAAAGTAAGTTGGCAAGAAATAAGGAACCAGGTATGAGAAACAAAAAATACTACGGATTGGTTATTGTTATATGCCTCCTACTCTCCTTTTTTGGAAGAAGAGAGGCTCTAGAGGTTATCCTATGTCCCACTATGGTATGTTGGCTATGGGGGTTGGATAATTGTCTCTTTAGTTCCTGGGTCTTTCGATCAAAATAGACTGTACTCAAGGAGGCTTTGCTGCACCTGAACCAGATTTAGACAATGAGATCTTGGCTTCAAGCTGACACTGTAACAGAATGGGATTTTTGGAGGTCTTGGGTGAGGATGAATGTGTTTTGCCTATGGGAAAAATGTAAAATGTATGAGCCAGAAGGCAGATAAATGTGGTAAAAAGCATTTGAGAGAGTCCAAAATACATTTGTGATAAAACTCTTGGTGAGAAGCTCCTGGGTGACTCAGTGGGTTAAGTGTCCAACTCTTGATCTCCTCTCAGGTCTTGATCTCAGGATCATGAGTCCAGGCCCCATACTGGTCTCCACACTGGGTGTGGAGCGACTTAAAAAAAGAAAACAACTCTCAGTGAAATAGGAATAGAGCTTATAATGGTATCTACGAAACATTTAAAACTACTGTCATGTTTCATGGGAAAGACTGAAGGCTAAGGTCAGGAATGAGACAAGAATTTTTGCCCTTCTGGTGTTATATACAACTAATGAATCATTGAACACTACATCAAAAAGTAATGATGTACTGTGTGTTGGCTAACTAAACATAATAATTTAAAAAAAGAAAACAAAAAAAATAATTTCTGCTCTTATCATCTCCATTCAACATTGTATTTTAGATCTTAACCAGTATAATAATGTAAGAAAAAGAAATAAATGGAATCCAGATTAGAAAGGAAGAAGTAGAACTATTTTTATTCCTAGATGACATGATCATCTATATAGGAAATCCTTAAAAACCTACAAAAAGCCACTAGAATTAATAAGTGAATTTAGCAAGGTCACAAAGATTAAGATACAAAAACATGTAGTTCTGTATATAAGCAATAAACAATCAAAAATGAAAATAAAAAAAAACACCACTTATTATAGCATAAAAATATTAAATGCTTATGGATAAATTTGACACAATATGTCATACAAAACACTCCTGAGAGAAATTAAAGGCTTAAATGGAAGGAGAAACATACCATGTTCATTATTTAGATGATATAAACTCTCAGTTACCTCCAGATTGACTTATAGACTCAACACAATCCCAATTAAAATCCTAGCAGATTTTTTTTAAACCAACAACCTCTTCTAAAATGTATATGGGAATTCATGGACTTTCCATAGCTGAAATAATTTTGAAAAAGAACAAAGCCGAAGGACTCACACAACCTGCTTTTAAGACTTACTCTAAAGGCACAGTAGTCAAGGTACAATGATATTGGCATAAAGACAAACATATGATGGAATGGAATAGAAACCCCAGAAATAAACCTAGTGAGACATATATGGTGAATTGATTTCTGACAAATGTGCCAAGCCAATTTAAGCAGGAAAAGATGATCCTTTCAACAAAGGGTACTGGAACCCTTGGATAGCTAGCTATAAGCAAAAAATGAACTTCAACTCTTACCTCACACCTCATACAAAAATTAACTCAAATGGACCACAAACCTAAATGTAATAGCTAAAACCACAGAATTTCTAGAATAAGGTGCAGAAGGGGATTTTGTATATGGAAATAATGTAAAATGTTGGAGCCTGAGGGCAGATAGATGTAGAAAAAACACATGAGAAAGTCCAATATATATTTATGATGAAAACTCTCAGAAAATGGGGAATAGGGAGAGTTAAGGGGAAGTCTCAATACAATTTTTTAAGTACCTAAAGCAGATTGAAAAATAAAACATATCAAATATATGGGATACAGCTAAAGCAGTGCTGAAAAGGAAATATTGCTCTAAAGGCTTACAAGAGAGAAGAGGAAGGTCTCAAATCAATAATTGAAGTTTCTACCTCAAGAAGTTAGAAACAGAAGGGCAAAACAAACCCAAGTCAACCAGAAAGGAAGGAAATAATAACAATAATAGCAGAAATAAATGGATTCGAAAATAGGAAAACAACAGAGGAAATCAACAAAAGCCTGTTCTTTGAAAATAAAGCAATAAAATTGATAAACCTCTAGCATGACTAATAAATATAGAAAGAGATGGGCAAAAGATACAAATCTCCAACTTTAAGAATAAAATATCACTATAGAACTTGTCATCTTTAAAAGGATAATTGGGGAAGGTACGAACAACTTGAATTTCACAACTTAGGAAAAAATGGAGCAATTTCTCAAAAACCAGTAACTACCAAAATTTAATCAAGATGAAACAGATAATCTTAAATGTTATATAACCATAAAAAGTGAATTTATAACTTAAAAGCTCCTGAAAAAATGAATTTACAGAATGGACAGTTCATTAGAGAATCTTACCAGACATTAGAGAATTAACAGTAGTTTTACACAATATATTTCAGAAGATTAGAAGAAGTAGAATCACTTCCCAGTGCATTATATGAGGCTAGTATTACCATGATACCAAAACCATACAAAGACAGTAGGCAAAAAAGAAAACTACAGGGCAATATCCTGCATGAATTTAGGTGCAAGAATATTCAAAAATATTCAAAAGTTGAAGCCTGCTATGTATAAAAAATTATATAGTATGACCAGCTGGGATTTATTCATGATATGAAAGGCTAGTTCAAAATTTGAAAATAAATAAAATCCATAAGAACAGGCTAATAAGGACATAGCACAGGATCATGTCACTTGATGGATAAAAATCATTTGAAAAAATCCAACACACATTCATGGAAAAAAACTCTTAGCAATCTAGGAAAAGAAGAGAACTTCCTCAAATTGATGAAGAGCATGTGCCAAAAAAAAAAAAAAAGTTCCTTTATCCTACATCAGTTGCAATGATTAAAGACTGAATATTTTCCTTCTAAAAATCAGCTGCCTTTCTATATGTTAGGAATGAACATATGAAAATAAAAATTAAAAGTACAGTGTACTTTGGGTTTGCTCCAAAGGAAACATAAATAGATATAAATCTAACCAAATGTGTTTAGGTTCTGTATGTTGATAATTATAAAACGCTAATGAAAGAAATCAAAGACTTAAATAAATTACATACTATGTTCATGGATTGGACAACCCAATGTAGTAAAGATGTCAGTTCTCCCCCAAAATGAGTTTAATGCATTTCTATCAAAATCCCAGCTAGGTTTTTTCGCTGACATAGACAACTTTATTCTAAAGGTAAAGCCCTAGAATAGCTAAAACAATCTTGAAAAAGAAGAATAAATTAGAAGGACTCACTTTACTTGATATTAAGTTTTATTATATAGCTACAGTATCAGAGAACTGTGGTATTTGTAGAGATCTAGACCCATAAATCAATGGAACAGAACAGTGAACCCAGAAGTAGATCCACACGAATATGTTCAACTGATTTTTTTTTTACATAAATGCAGAAGGAGTTTACTTGAGGAGGAATAGCCTTTTCAACATTTGATGCAGGAATAATTTACATCTGTAGCCCCCAGAAGTTCACCTCATGAAACCCTTATATCTTACACAAAGAATAACTCAAAATGGATCATAGACAAGTGAAAAATATAAAACCATAAATATTTGGGGAAAAAAATAAGAGAAAATCTTTGGGATCTAAGGTTAAGCAAAGAGTTCTTAGTCTTGATACCAAAAGCACAATTCATAAAAGGAAAGATTGATAAATTGGACTCTGTCCTATCTTAATATACATAGGCTGGTGTAACAAAATACCACAGATTGGGTGGCTTAAGCAGCAAACATTTATTGCTCTTAGTTCTGGAGGCTGGGAAGTTCAAGATCAAGAGGCCAGCAGATTAAGTGTTTAGTGAGAGCCTGCTTCCTGGATTGCAGACAGACATTTTCTCCCAGTGTACTCACTTGATCTTTCTTCAATGGTACACACAAACTGTTCGGTAGGTGGGGAAGGAGAGGGAGACTGAGAGAGCGAGAGTTAGAGCCCTCTACCTCACTGTCTCCCTCTTCTTTATTTTTTTTAAATTTTAAAATTTTTTTATTCTTTGCCCCAGGGGTACAGGTCTGTGAATCATCAGGCTTACATCTTTCACAGCATTCACCAAAGCACAAACCCTCCCCAATGTCCATAACCCACCCACCCTATCCCTACCCTCCCACCCCCCAGTAAACCTCAGTTTATTTTGTGAGATCAGGAGTCTCCTATGGTTTGTCTCCTTCCCCATCCCATCTTGTTTCATTATTTTTCCCTCCCTACCCCCCATAACCCCCCACCCTGACTCTCAAGTTCCTCATATCAGAGAAATCATATGATAATTGTCTTTCTCTGATCGACTTACTTTGCTTNATCCCAGGACCCTGAGATCATGACCTGAGCCGAAAGCAGAGGCTTTAACCCACTGAGCCACCCAGGCGCCCGAGGATGTAATACTCTTATGACCTAATCAAAATTTAATTACTTCCCAAAGGTTCCACTTTCTAAGACCATCACATTGAGGATTCCTCATATGAATTTTGCAGGGACACAAAGATTCAGTCCATAAGACACATCATCAAAATTAAAAGCTTTTTTCCATGAAAGCACAAATGAAGCAGATGTAAGACAAGCTACAGCCTTAGAGAAAAGATTTGCGAACCACCTATCTCACAAAACACTAATGATCTAGGTAAATAAAGACCTCTCAAAACTCAACAGTAGAAAAAAATCCAGCTAGAAAAAGAGCAAAAGACATGACCAGACATTTTATTGATGAGGCACATGAAAAAAATGTTCAAATATTATTAACCATGGGGGAAATGCAAAATAAAACCACACTGAGATATCACTATAGATCTATCAGACTGATGAAAATTTTTAAAAAGTGGTGACAACACTAAATCCTGGCAAGAGGGAGAGAAACTGGTTAACTAGGAAAGCAGTTTGACCATTTCTTTAAAAACTAAAGATGCAATTGCAATATAATCCAGCAATTGTACTCTTAGGCATTTTCCCAGAGAAATAAAAAAAGTCGCAAACTAGAAAACTACACCCAAATGTTCAAAATAACTTTATTCATAATAGTCAAAACCTGGAAGCAACCTATATATCCTTAAACATATGAATGGTTAAACTTTGGGGTACCCATACCTCAGAATACTATTCAGCAACAAAAAGGAATAAACTAATGATGACAGCAACAACTTGGATGACTCTCAAGGGAATAATGCACAATGAAAAAAACAATTCCAAAACACTACACATTGTATGATTCATTTCTGTAACACTTTTTTAAAAATTCCAGTATAATTAACATAGAGTGTTACGGGTGTACAATATGGTTATATAACACTTTTGAGAAGATGAAGTTTTAGAAATGGAGAACAAATTAGTGATTACCAGGGTTAGGTATGAGGAGAGGGGCACAGTAAGGGAGGTGGGTGTGTTACAGTAGGGCAGCACAGGAGATCTTTGTGTTGATCATTGCAAAGATACTGTATCTTCACTCTGGTAGTGGATAGACCATCCTACACAGGAGATATAATTGTATAGCATAAAATACACACATGTAAATGCATACTAGGGAAATCTGAATAAGATGGTGGATTGTATCAATGTCAATATCCTGGCTGTGATATTGTACTATAGTTTTGCAAGATGTTAACGTTAGGGGAAAAGAGGTAAAAAATATTGTAAGATCTTGTTGCATTATTCCTTATCATTGCATGTGAATCTACAAGTATTTCAGAATAAAAGTCCATTTTAAAACATTGCAGTTTTTGAAAATTATTATTAGTGAATAAACGCAGAGAAACTAGGTAACTAGAGAGGTGCTTCAAAACTAAATATAGAACTACAATACAGAAGCTTTGTCTTGAATACCACTCTTTTGACAGATATAAGTTTTTAAAAAAATATTTTCTCCCAAGTTATGCCTTTTCTGTCCATTTGCTTAACAATGTGTTTTGGTGGGAAAAGATTTTTTTATCTTAAAGCCTACTTTATCAGTTATTTTCCTTTATGGATATGCTTTATGTATGCTTAAAAAACCTTGCCTACCCTGAAGTCAAGAAAATATTCTTTTATGTTTTCTTCTAAAAAAAACCAAGACACCTCATCTTTAGATGTATGATCTCTATATATTTTTAAAGATTTATGTATTTATTTGAGACAGAGAGAAAGGGAGAGAGCAAGTGTGGGGAGGAGCAGAGGGAGAGGGAAAGAGGCTCCTCAAGCACACTCTCGCTGAGCAGGGAGCCAGAAGCAGTGCTCCATCCCTGGACCCTGAGATCATGACCTGAGCCTAAATCGAGAGTCGGCACCTTAACCAACTGAGCCATCCAGGCGCCCCAGGTGTATGACCTATATTAAATCAATTTTTGTGGAAGGTGTGGCATAAGAGTCAAATTTCATATTTTTTTCCCAGTTAGATATCCACTTGTTCCAGCAATGTTTATTTAAAACTTTTTTTCCCCATTGTATTGATTGTTTGAAACCTTTGTTGAAAATCAGCCGGTTATATTCTCGGGTTCTCTATTCTGTTGTAATGATTTGTTGATCCTTAAGCTAGTACTACACTATGTCAATTTCTGTGGCTTTATAATAGGTCTTGAAAACAAGTAACAGTAAGTTCGACTTTGTTCTTTTTCAGTCATTTCAAAAATTCTAGATTCTCTGTATTTTCATATAGATTTTAGAAAAAACGTGTCCACTTTTACAAAAAAAACCTAAATGTGTTTTATGATTAGGATTGTGGTATATATTTACAGATAGATTTGAGGAGTTTGACATATGAACATTTTAGTAGACTTCATTATCCCACCCATAAGCATAGTATACATCTCTGTTTACTTAGGCCTTCCTTAATTTTTGTTACCAGTATGCTGTCATTTTCAGTGTAGAGGTTTTTGCACATCTTTTGTTAAATTTATGCTCAAGTATTTTATCAATGTTGTTGCTATTAAAAATGGAGTTGTTTTTAGGTTTTATTTCCAATTATTTGGTACTGGTATATAAAGATACAATTGATTTTATAATAACTTTGTATTCTGCAAGCTTGAAGAGTCACTTAATAGTTTCAATAATAATTTCATAGATTCCTTCATATCTAAACAATCTGTAGATTCTTGATATGTTAGCAATCAGGTCTTCTGCAAATAGAGACAGTTTTACTTTGTTTCTGATCTTTGTACCTTTTATTTCCCTTTAGTGTTTTAATTTTTTAAAAGATTTTATTTATCTGAGAGAGAGAGAGAGAGAGAGAGAGAGAGAGAGAGAGAGAGAGCGTGAGTTGGGGGGAGGGGCTGAGAGAGAGGGACAAGCAGAGGAGCTATGGGGTTCAATCCCAGGACCCCAGGGTCATGACCTGAGCCAAAGGCAGGAGCTTAATGGATCCAGCCACCCAGGCACCCTCTTTTTAATGTTTTATAATTGTGTTTAGGACTTGCAATACAGTGTTGCTTAACAGTGGTGAGAAGAAGCATTCTTGTCTACTTCCCAGTCTTAGAGGGGGCAAACTTTATTATGTCATCATTAAGTATGTTTGGCTCTAAGTTTTTCATGGCAGTCATTTGTCAGGTTGAGGAAGTTTCCTTTTATTCCTAGTTTTCTGAAAGTCTCTTTTGCGAATGGCTGTTGAATTTTGTCAACAAAATGATGCCATTGAAATGAATATATTTTTTCCCTTTTATCCTATAATGTAGTAGAATTCTTTGGTTTGTGAATGTTGAAGCAGTTTTGCATTCCTGAGATAAACCCCTCTTTGTTATGACCTTTCATATATTTTACACCCTATTGAGTTCAATTTGTTAGCAGTATGTTGAGGGCTTCTGAATCTATGTTCATAAGGGACATTGATCTCTAACTTTTCTTTCTTTGTGTGTATTTTTGTTTTATGGGTTTTAGTGTTAGAGTTATGCTGGCTTCATAAAATAACTTGAGAAATATGTCTTCTCTATCTTCTGAAAGCAATTTTAGTGATGTTAGTAAAAAGATTTCTGTTATTTCTTTCTTAAATGTTTGATAGACTTCAGCAATAGAACTATCTGAGCCTAGAGTGTTCTTTATGCAAAAATTTTTGATAATGAGTTTATTTTCTTTAATAGCTATAGAGATATTCACCTTTTTGAAGTCATTTTGTGTTTTGTTAGGTTGTATCATTCAATTTGTTCACTTTACTTAATTACGTATTTGTTGGTATAAGGTTTTCCATAATATTCTCTTATTATCCTTCTAGTATGTATAGGATCTGAAATAATGAAACCTCTTTTATTCCTGATATTAGTAAATTATGTTCTTGATCAGTCTAGTTGGGGGTTTACTAGTTTTGCTGATCTTTTCAAGAAGTTAGTTTTGGTTCTATTTTCTCCATTTTTTTCTTTTTATTTCATTGATATCTGCCCTGATTTTTGTCCTTTCCCCCCCTCTATTTACTTTTTGTTTACTTCGCTCTTTCTCTCTTTTTTAACCTTCTTAGGGTGGAACTTGAGGTCATTGATCTCAGGCTTTTTATTATTTTTAATAGAGGATTTAAAGCTATTAATCTCCATCTAAGTGGCATCGTATACATTTTGGTATCCCGGTATTTCATTCAGTTTGGGATATTCAGTTTGGTATTTCATTCGAGGATATTTTCCAATTTCTGATTTCCCATGTGATTTAGAACTGTGTTGTTCAATTTATAAATATTAGTGATTTTCCTAGATATATTTTTTGTTATTGAATTCTAATTGAATCCCATTGTGATCAGAGAATATCTTCTGTATGATTTAACTTTTTATAAATTCATTAGCAGTTATTGTATAGCCAAACAGTATATAGTCTGTCATGGGACTGCACTATATTTCCTTGAAAATAATTTATATTCTGTAGTTGATGCAGTTGTTATCAATTAGATCAAGGTAGTAATAGTGTTTTTTAGGTCATCTATATGTCTTTAACTTTTTTGTTTATTTCTTTCAATTTCTGAGAGAGGGATGTTATTTGTCTCTCTGTATAATTTTGCCAATTTTTACTTTATGTGTTTTAAAGCTCTGTTATTAGGTACGCTTGCATTTATAATTATGTCTTCCCATGAATTGACCCTTCTATCATTATAAAATGTCCCTCTTTATCTCTAGTAATTCTCTGACTCTGAAATCTACTATACATGTTAGGTATAAATGTAGTACCTCCTGCCTTCTTATGTTTGCATTGCATTTTTTTCAATACATGTATTTTCAACCTTTCAACATGTATTTATATTTGAAGTGCTTGTGTTATAGACAGTAAATAATTGGGTCTCGCTGTTTTATACACTCTGCCTATTTCTGCATTTTAACTGAACTGTTCGGTCTATCAACACTCAGTGTCATTATTGATAGGGTTAGATTTAGGTCTACCCTTTTATTATTTGTTTTCTATATGTCCCCTCCAGGTTTTTCATTGTTCTTTCTTCTGTTCTTTTTTTTTTTCTGGCTGTCTTTTTAATATATTTTGGAATTCCAATTTAATTTCTTTATTATCTTTTTTTAAAGATTTTACTTATTTGAGAGAGAGTATGAGAGACAGACTGGGGGGAGGGGGAGGGAGAAGCAGACTCCCCTCTGAGCAGGGAGCCTGACCTGGGGGCCAATCCCAGGACTCCAGGATCATGACCTGAGCCAAAGACAGATGCTCAACTGAATGAGCTACCCAGGCACCCCTATATATTTACTTATGTATGTATATATGTATGTATGTATGTATTTATTTATTTATTATTTTGGCTTTTGCCTATCTTCTAGTGGTTGCTCTAGCAATTACAATTTAAATCCTTAACTTCTTATAGTTTACTTTGAGTTAATTTAGACAGTTTCATGTAAAAACCTTGAAATATATGTTTGTTTACATAGATTTATTTCTTCATTCTTCAAGTTAAAGTTGTTTTATGTGTTATATTTATGTCACAATATTACAGTTTTTGCTTTAAGCAGTTGTATGTATTTGAAAGAAATTAAGACAAAATAGTCTTACACATTGACCATTTCTGATGCTCTACATTCCTTCCTAAAGATTGGAGGTTCTCTCTGGGATCCTTTTTCTTCAGTCTGAGGAGCTTCCTTTAACATTTCTCGTAGGTCAAGACTGCAAGTGATGCGATCCTTCTGTTTTTCCTTAATCTGAAAGTAGCTTTCAGAGACTTCAATCTTGAAAAATATTTTCTGTCAGTACAGAACTCTGAGTTAACAGCGTTTGTTTTTCTTTCATTCTTTCGGCACTTTTCAGAGCCCTCAGCCCGCTATTTTTGAGCTACCATCTCAGTGTCAGTCTGTGTTAATAATCTTTTCGCACAAGAATAGGTCAGTAACATACAATTGTATGTTGAGCATTTTGGGATTTTACAGGCATTATGAATGTCGTGTGTTATTTTTAAAAATCAGAGAATTAAGGATGTCTGGGTGGCTCAGTCTTTTAAGCATCCAGCTCTTGATCTCAGCACAGGTCTTGATCTCAGTGTCGTAAGTTCAAGCCCTACATTGGGCTCCATGTTGGGCATGGAACCTACTTAAAAAAAAAAATCAGGCAATTAACTTGGATTCAAAGGGCAGGCTCTGTCTCACATGCAGTGGGGTGGCAGCTCAAATCTTAATTCAGTCTTTGAGCTTTAGCTCAAACATGTTTCGGGCATTTGCTAGAGATTTGGGCAAAATTTACGCCCACAGCTGGGGGCTCTGAAGTCTGGCTTTCCTTGGGATTTCCTTGCCTTTGGACCTTCACTGGCTATGATTACCCTGAACTGTGTCTTCAGCAATCCTGAAAGGCTGCAGGTTTTCCATCATAGTTTTAGTTGCTCTACCCAGACAGACTGGGCACTGCTCTTAAGTTAAAAGTCATTGTCTTCAGGTAAATTTTTTTAATGTATTTTTTCCAGAGTTTATAGTTGTCATCTGTGGGAGGGTTGGTTTCATAGCAGCTACTCAGCCATGACCAGAAACATGACTCCCCTCAAATTGTGACTTCATACAATAAATATTATAATGTCGCACACATACCCCCCAACTTTTAAAATTATTCATTGGTGTCCCATTGCACTTAGAGTAAAATCGAAGCTTTGCACATTCTCCTGGATGTTAGTACAACTGCCCAGTTCTTCCTAAATGCAATACTTCATGGACATCAGTTACTATCCCCCCAGACCTCAAGATTTCATGAGGCAGACCTGCATTCTCTTGAATTCTGCTCTAGGTATAGGTGAGAGATAATTTTGAAAATAGTTGTACCAGTGAGATTAATGATTAGAGGTGTATCACCACCGTTTAATTTCATAAGATTATCCAGAATTAGAATCCCTGGCATTAGTCATAGATTCTTATGATGAAAAAAAGCTTGATATTATTGAAGCATGCATTAATAATGTATTTTTTGTTTCTTGCAACAAGATGGATAGATCTTAAGGAAATGATGTGAAATGAAGTAAGTCGGACAAAGACAAATACCATATAATATCACTTACATGTGGAATCTAAAAAAAATGAAAATATGAACTTAAAGAGAATGAATTGGTGGTTGCCAGAGGTAGGGTGGGAAGTGGGTGAAATGGGTGAAGATGGTCAAAAGGTACAAATTTCCAGCTATAAAATAAACAAGTCACAGGAATGTAATGTACAACATGGTGACCATAGTTAATAGTACTGTATTATATATTTGAAAGTTGCCAAGAAAGTAAATCTTCAAATTTCCTATCACAAGAAAAACATTATAACTGTGTGGTAATGGTTATTAACTAGATTTATTGTGGCCATCATTTTGCAACATATACAAATTTTGAATTATTATGTTATAGACCTGAAACTAGTATAATGTTCTATGTTGGTTGTATCTCAATTATATACATATGACAAAAAGCCTTTTATGCCTGGAAACTAGAATTGACTCTTTAAATCAAAATTTCAGCAGTACATTATTGAAGTCTGGCTATTGAATTATCTGAAAATTTTCCAAAACTTTTATAAGAGCTGGTATTTATAGCTATCATAATAATATATGAAACAAATTATTAACACAAAAGCAAATAATCTATGTTTCTCTAAATCTCTATTATGCTTAAAACAATGAACAAATGCTAATGACTTTAAACATTTACTTATTTTCTGTTCACCTCTTTTAAGTGCTCTTTTTCTGGGCACAAAGTCGTTTTCTCTTCTAATTCACATGCAATATTATAACTTATGTTCTTGTAATAGTGTCAGCAGTTAAGTGGTTTACAATTCTATTCTTTCATTGCTTGAGGAAGTTTTATAGAAAATTCTCTTTTTTAATCTTTGCAAATGATAACAAATGATACGTGCCTTCAATTTCACAGATTAATAAACAGAAGGAGGACATGGAAGCAAGGAAGAAGTTGGACAGCCTAGGCAGCAAGGTTTGCATTTAAATTTAAGTTCTTTTTTTTCCTTCTTCTGTTCTGTGCGAGTCTTATTTTGACATCTGGTTTGAAGAAGTTATACATACCCTACTGAGACTTTTCACTTTCCAAGATCTGAGTTTGAAGGAGAAAATGCTTTAAAGTGTAGATGGGAGCCCAGGAGCCAATGGCTAAGCTCAGTGAGAGGGGCATAAGCCAACGAGAAGGCAAACCGGCCTTCAGGAAGGGGAATGCTTTGTCCTGGTACATAGAGCCTTAGGCTCATGCCCTATCTCCTCAGATTCCTGTCCCTTCACTCCTACCTTCTATTCCCCTAGCTTCCTACAAATAAGATACAGACCTCAGGCTGTCACATCACCCAACTCCTCAACACTCCCACCTTTCCAAGTGCTTCCAGAAAACACTGATCTGTTGGTATGTTTTCCTTGGTACAGTGGCATCAGTAGGAGGAGAGGAAAAACAGACCCAGCCTACACATTAAATCAGGCCAAAAGGGAACATGGGACTGGGAAAAGGAACAGATCCATGCCCTTTGGGACTGAAAATTTGACTTTGCAATGCCAGTTCACGGGAAGAAAAGAAAGGAACACAAATCTGAAGAATGAAGTGAGAATAACCAAGCCACTTCTTTTTGTGTGCCAGAGCCCAAAACTAGTCAAGGAGAAAGAGACTGCTGTGTCGCCATGGCCCTCACAGCCCAGGATTCCATCCAGAACTAGAGCCGTTGCAAGACCACACTCACCCTCTATCAGTGTGGTGGCTCTGAAGACCAAGAAAGTGAAGACTCCAAAGAAATCTGCAAAGGAAGAGCAGCCTGTGGTAAGAACTGCTCCTATAACTCCACCCTAGGACATCTGCATCCACACAGGGGCCACTCACTGTCCTGTTAGCACTGTTGCAACCTCACATCCCGCATGAGCAAGGCCGATGGTCTTCCACACCGGATGCCCCCTCCGGTCTGTGCGTGCAGCTGGGCAGGGGGCTCTGGCTGATTTTTCTACACCAGTGTGTCTTTGTTGGACCCCTTGAGTGCCCAAGAGGATGCCACCATTATCCTCAACGTGGTCCTTTATTAAGCTTAGTCGCTAAGGCTCAGTGGGTCTCTATTAAATTAGCAAACTAGAAAAGCCACATTCCAAGCACAGTCTGGGGTATATAATTTCTAACTCCTTCCTAGCCCAATACCTATCAGAAGCTTACTGAAAATTCCCTGAAGGACATGCAGCTATACATTCCATTTGCTCCTACTATTCTAAGTTGACAAATGGATTAACTCATGCCTGCAGAGACGTGAGTACATGAATGATATGCTATTACTCTCCTAATCTACCATCCCCGCCAATCATCAGGATTGCCTTTACTGGACCCAAGGTGGTACTACTGGTCTGTATAAAAGAGCGTGTTAAGAAGTAGCTCTGTGTTGTTCAACTCAACGTTGACTTAGCATGTGGACACTGCCAAAGTAAGATGTTTAGAATGCAGTTCTTGGAAAGCTTGTGTTTATTTGTTTTTTTGTGTGTGTTTGTGGAGTTTGTTTTTTGCTTTGCTTTTTGCTCACACAGAAAAAAACAAAAACAACAAACAAACAAACCAACACCCTACCCCCATGCCTGCGTATGTGATGTTACCGGCTGACCTCCATGGATAGATCAGCCAGACTGGGTAAGGGGTTCTAGTCTAAGCCTTGGACGTAGGGAGCATGCAGCCAAGGCTGTGTCCTGTTCCAGAAGTCTCCATCAACTGCTATGAAATCAGGTCCCTTGTTGGTGGAGGGCTGGGCAGAGCCTGTGGTCTGAGCTCTGAGAAGATGGCAGGAGGACTGCAGAGCAAGGTCTGTAGGAGCCTCGAACCCCAGGATCGCAGCTGCAGGGGGAGCTGCCCAGGTCCTACATCAAGCCGAAGGCCCTAACTAAACCCTACAGTTGCAGATAAGAAACAACAGCGTCCTCAATTTCCAGTTGAGATGGAGCTTCCAAGTTCACAGGCATGAGGGGCAGAAATAACCACTTGTTCTCACCCACAGAAGATGCACCTCAAAGGAGAGATGAGGGCAGACAGGATCTCGCAGAAGTGTCAGTTCAATGGGATGTTGTCAGTCTCTCCTTCTAACTGTAAGGATTGTTATTTTGATGTTGCCAAAGCCTAACAGTGTGTCTTGTCGGCTGGAGAGACTCAGAAGTTACTGTGTAACCGGGGGGGTGGGGGTGGGGGATGACGTCAGCTGGTGTTTACATATTTATATCAATTGACTTGATTTTAAAGTGAAATATATTTTTCTAGTTCACCAACATTACTATCATAAACTTTTGTTGTTTACAATTTAACGATAAGGGCTCCCTTGTATCACCTTTCCATGTGGTACAGTCTTCACTGCAGATTAACTTGATGTATTTATGCACGCTGACTTTAATTTTCCTCTTTTTTCTCTTTTATGTCTTTCATTATACTGAGGTAACTGGACTTCTTAAAAATTGTCCTTAAAGGGTTTTGTAACATTTATTGCATAGAAATGACCAGAGAGCTTGCTGAAGGAACTTTTTGCATCAGTCATTTATCTTATCTAATTAATCATACTTATTTTTTTAAATCTGTGTCATTCTGTGGGAACGGCACACGTGCTTCACACAGTGGGGTACACAGTGATAAACTGAGTGTTTAGCCAGTCTGAAAAGCATGATAGGAACATTGCTGTTTGATTTCTATTTATGAAATATTTCACAACATGAAATTTGTATTTGTACAGCGTTTTGTGTAAAGTTTATTTTTTGATATCTGGGAAACATTTCGAATACTAAGGTTTCATATAACTAGGTTAGATCGGATTCCCAGGGGGCTTGCCCCTCCCCCACCCCGGATAATTAGTTAATTAAGGTTGCACCCGGTAACTTCTGAGTTTCCACGGGGTAACCTGGTCTACACTGACAGAACATATGGTGTGTGCTTAGATCTGCAGAAAGCATCAGGACCCTCTCTGTGGAAAGTGGGACATGGACAAGCCAATCACGTTCCCATTCTTAAAGTTCACCCAATACAAAGCAATTTGTACAACATGAAAGACTTCAGTAAAAACTCTAGAACATGATTCATTTTAACATTTAAAAATTGTCAGGTGAAATATTTTTTGCAATAGTTTGGCAATTCTGAGCATATTCACCCTGCAAGCTAATAATTTAATTAAAAAGTATCAGTATAGCATAGAGAATGATTATTACAGATCTATTGTATTATAGGCTAGGTAGGTGAGGAAAAAAATCTTTCTTTCTGAAACTGACCATTGCTCTCCTATGCAACTCTCTTATTTGATTAAATTGCACATCAAGTTTAAAATGAACATCGTCAGGGAAGAAAATAGTAAAATCTATTTATTGTTTCATTATCTCGTGCTTTTTAACATTGGCTTCGCTTGGTAGAGCAGGCAGTTAAGAGTTCTGCAGAGCAGTGTGGGAAAGCCAGCATTTTGCTTGTTGTGGAGCTGGCCACACTGGGTGGCTGTTTAATACAGAGAAAAGATCCTCCTGTGCATGTGTGTAGTCTTGGAGGGTGTCAATGGGTACTCACTGTGTTTTGGTAGATTTTGTTGACACAGAAGAATTTCCCTTACTGTACTAGATCTTTCTTTTACAAAATAACTTTAAAATGTAGAGATTATTAAAACCATACACTCTACTTATTTATTTCAAAATCAAATTTTTCATTTTCCACTAAAATGAATTCATCTTTAGATTCTGCTCTCAGAGATCAAAATTGGCAAGCGAGTGAGTTATATTTAGAAGTCAACTGAAAGGTGGCTTTTAATTTCTACATTTTCTTATTCTGAGTAGTTCAATGATAAATTACTTTCAGTATATTTGGAAGTAAAAAAATTTTAGTAAAAGTCATATTCAATATTTGTTGCACAAATGAAAATGTTATTTGTTAAGAATTGGGTAATGGGTTTTATGCTTTGTCTTCTTGTTATGTTCTTGGAGAATGGGGATAGCATTTTATTTGTAGAGTTTGTGATATTTTAGTACAACTTAATTAAGAACTAAGATACAATTGTGGGACTCGGGAAAAGATAAATTTGAGGTATGTATCAATTTCTGTTCTTCCCTAGTTACTCTCAGCCGGGGGCAGTTGCTAGGTCTTGACCACATGTAGTATCACCCTGGTGGTAACAGAAGAAGTATGACATTCAGGTGCCCACAGAGCAGCCATCTTGCCCCCCACTGCATGGTGTTGCTTTATTCCATTTGGGTTTCAGCTGTGGGTTTCTCTCCAGTTCCCACTGGGAGTTGAGGCCACTCTTGAACACCAGGTCATTTAGCCAGAGTCCTGATACTGCCTAGAATTGGGTCTTAACCCCATGAACATTTGACTTGCTGTTACCCATTCTCACTGCCATTATTACATGTACAAATTCTGCTGCTTGGTGCCATGAATTCTGTCATAGAGCTCACTACCATAGGACTACTTCAGGATGGATGCTGACCAGAGTCAAGTCTGAGGTAGCTGCACCCCTGAACACTGGCTTTGGACTATTGGCCACCCCTTCGGATCTAACACTACCAACTTGTCAGTTTCTCCAGACCTGAACACTTCAGGCCCAGTGTCCCCTAGGTCCCAGCTTTGTCCTGGGATAGTTTACAATACATCAATTTATTTTTTCTTAAGGAATATAGTTTCATGGAAGATGACACTTGAACTTTTCTTCATTTAATATCCCTTTGTTTTCTTTTCCTGTAGTCTCTGCTCGTTCATAAAAAAAAGAACCCTGAACTTATTAAAGTTACTTGTTTTCTTTATGTATTCGTTTAGTACATATTACTTTTAACTTGCATGTCTGATCAACCTTAGATAACCAGTGATATTTCACTGAATTGATTTAATGCCAACCAAACTCAAAGACTTCTTAAGGATTATTAGGTTATACAGCTTTATTAGGAAATCAATATCCTTTTATTTAGACACTTAAAGATCTTGAAAACAGCTTGAGATTCACCTTCACCAATTTCAATGTGGGATCCATCCCTCTGTTGAATATATGGATATATATATATATGAACATATATGAATAATATAACATAACATGATATAATATATAATAATATAATAAAATATAATATGTAGTTACCTACAACAAATGCCACATAGTGTTATGGAGTTCAGTGAATCCATTGGTTAAAAGTATACATATGGTGAGTGCATATTCAGTTTCATGCCACCAGAAATTTTTTAAAAGATTATTTATTTATTTTAGAGAGAGAAAGGGAGAGAGCATGAGCAGAGTAGGGGCATGGGGAGAGAAAGAGAAAGAGAATCCTCAAGCAGACTCCCCCACTGGACATGGAGCTTGATCCCAGAATCCCAAGATCATGACCTGAGCTGAAACCAAGAGTTGCCTGCTTAACCAACTGAGCCACCCAGGCTCCCCTCATGCCCACGGAATTGATTGACTTGAGCTTGAACAGCCTAGAGTGTAATTCTGGTTAAGATACATAACATTTCTGTTGGTTTATGTGAAATAAGGCATAAACATATCTTTTAAGTTAATTGCTTATGTTAAGATGAGAAAGACTTTAATATACAGTTTTATATTTTTGTACAACCATTGGAAGAGCAAAGACAATAAGTATTAGGAAAGCAAAAACAAAAAAGATTTCAGACTGAAGCACCCAAATAACTGATTGATAGTAAAGCAATAAGAAGTCACTGCAATTTTTAGGAACCTTTGACAATTTCCTACCACAGAGCTTAGTCTCAGTGGCAAAGATAGAGTTTCTTAAGTGCTCTCCAAAAAGTCATTATGAAAATTAATCTGTCCATTAATCTTTCTTCAAATGCCCCTGGATAACCTTTTCCAATGTTTCAGTTAAAAAATATAGTCCTCGGAATTCCTAACATGTTGTATCCTTTAAAAATTTTAAAGTTTAATATATTTTCATATAAAAAAAGACTGATATAATTTGTCACAGGACATTTGACACTTTCACTTATACCATTTCTGGACCTTTTATTTCTTAATCTTTTTTTTTAAGTAGGCTCCACACCCAATGTGGGGCCTGAACTCAATACCCTGAGATCAAGAGTCACATGCTTTACCAACTGAGCCAGCCAGGCATCCCCCTGGAGTTTTCATTTCTTAATGCAGATCTAAGTGATCTAAGTTTCCATCTGGTATCATATTACCTCTTCCTGAAGAACTTCCTTTTGCAGTTCTTAGAGTGCAAGTCTGCTAGCAATGCATTCTCGCTCTGTCCCTTGATTGAGCTTCTTGACTTTGTGGTTTGATGTCTTTCATTAACTTCTGACCATTATGTCCAATTATCTCTTTGCCCCATTCTCTCCCTCTTCTCTTGAGACTCCAGTTACGCATATGTTAGACTGATACAGTCCCACAACTCTTGGATGTTCTGCTCATCAATTTTGAACTGTTTTTTCCTCTTTGTGTTTTAGTTAAGGGAATTTCTTTTGTCCTACCTTCAAATTGATGAGTCATCAGAGAAATTCTTCATTTTCATTTTTTTTCATGTTTTAGAGGTTTTATTTATTCATGAGAGAGAGACAGAGGCAGAGGGTGAAGCAGGCTCCCCAAGAAGCAGGGAGCCCGATGTAGGACTCGATCCCAGGACCTGAGCCAAAGGCAGCAGTTTAACCATCTGAATCACCCAGGGGCCCAAATTCTTCATTTTTAGTGTTGTCATTTTCATGTCTAGTATTTCCATTTAACTATATATGTATTTTTTTCATCTTTCTGCTGAAACTCATTATTTATTATCATCCATATTGTTGACCTTTTCTCCTAGCTTCTTTAACGTTTTAATTATTGTTATTTATAGTTATTTTGAAGTCCATCTGATAGTTCCTAGATCTGGGTCATCTTTGAACCTGGTTCCGTTGATTGCTTTGTCTCCTGACAGTAGGTTCTTTTTTCCTTGCCTTTTTTCTGTCTCATAATTTTTTTATTAAATATCAAACATCCTGTGTAGACTAGTAGAAATTGAAGTAAATAGTATTCACATCTGGAAATGGCATTCCTCTTTTTATATCAGATTTTTAGGGAAGGGGTTGAGCCAATCTAGCTACAAGTTGAATTGAGTTGAGTTTGGCGGCTGTGGTTCTTCTTAAAGGACTGCAGCCATGATATTCCTTTTGCGGTGGATGTGTGCTTGGAGTGGAGTGAGAGGAACAGAATACTTTTCTCTGCGAGCTGTTTCACCCTCAACTTCGCAGAATCTGTCCACTTGTGCCACAGAGGAGGTCTTTCTCTATGTTCCTATCCCTTCCTCAATAGTAGGCAGCTCTTGCTTGGTAATCCACAAGTGAGGCAAAGAGGGTTCTCTCTTGTTCTAAGCCAGACTAGCCTTTGGGGAGTGCTGTGTGCCTGGACCTCAGAGGTGGGCTTTCTCAGGATTCCTGCCCTTCCTGCCTGTGGTGGTCTACCTCTGCCTGTGTCTGAAGCTGACCTTGGGCAGTTTCCTGTCCCTCCTGCAATAGTAGGAACCTCCATTTGGTATTATTACAGACTCTAAGACCAAGACAATTGCTTACCAGGGAAGGACAATCCTTCTTTTATTTTTTCCCCTTACCATAATATGTCTTCACCTATGCCCCGGAATCAAGAAGCTTTGCTGCCCTCCCCAGCAGCTGAAGGTTTTTCTTTCCTAGGAAGGAAAGCTCTGGGAGAAGTGGGTGGGGCTTGGTGCCTTACACTTCTCCACTGATCACCTTCTTTGAGTCTGATTGGCCAGAGACTTTGCTTCCCCTCTCTCAGGAACTTAAGACTTTTCCTTCTATCTCAGGGAAGGTGCTTTTCTCTTAGCATCAGCTGATCCCCTCCTGAAGTCTGCACCATCAACAGATGTCTTGCCCTGCCCTCAATAATCCTCATGAGCACCCGGTAGGAGATGGGCTAAAAAGCTGAGAGTGAGTGTGAACTCCCCTTATAACTTGTCTCCTCCCCACCACCCCCAGCTAGTTCAGACTCCTCTGTTAACCCATACTTGCTCTTCAGTGGTTCTATACATTTTAGCTTATTTTTCTTACCTGCTTGTGTTCCAACTGGCATGGTGCTGCCTCTGCTGTAGGTGAGACTGTGCACTACATCTCCCATTGGAAGGTCTTGCTCCTCTTTGGAATTCATGTTGCCTGGTTGTGACCTCAGTTCTCTGATGGGTCTGAGAAAGGTTGCAACTCTGTAGTCTATCTGGATTTTTCTAGTAATTAGTATAGCAGGGGCTTTTTTTTTCATCCTATGTGGGATGCCAGAACTCTGAATTTTTTAAAATAAAACATTCTTACTTATACCAAATTTTCTCAATAAAGTAATGTCAAAGAAGAAAGTAAAAAAGAATCCTGCTACCCAGAAGTAATTATTAAAAAACTCCTTCTGACCATCCTTTCAGACAAATCTTGATGCAGATTTGCACATAACGAGATATAGGAACATCATTCAATGTATATAATAAATTACATACAGTATTTACTCCATGGAGCTAGCATAATTTACTTAACCAATCTCTGTCAATTTAATACTGCCTTACAGAGATATTGTTTCTATTCTTTTGCTATTATAAACAATGGTTTCATTATCTTTAGTAGAGACATTTCCATCATGGAAGAGTTGTGATTACAAATTTTTAAGATTAGTTTGATAGAAGGTTTGTATGTAAAGTCTAGGATAATCTGGAGCCAGGGGAGGCCTAATCCACACAGACTTTTGAGATTTGCATATAGCCTGGATCAGCCTGGATTCTGTAGGGCTTTGTAGCTCCATCATCTGCCAAGATGTCTGAGAGCCCCCCTAGCAGACAGGAAGTGGCATCCTTGAAGCACATCAAATGGGCCTTGGGCTGCATCCAATGAAGACTCGTCCTATTTTTGAAAGAATTCTATAGCTTAACAATTTTGTTGGTAGAAAATTCACTGGTGATATATGTAGATAAATGTTTTATTTTTACTTTTGTCCTATTCAATGAATAATACTTGCTTGCATACAGTCTCATATTTTATTTCAATATTCCTAATTCTCCAGTCTCTTTTCTCCAAATTGTCAGCACACAGGCTGGTTCTCCTCTCTTCATGTGCTTGTCATTCCCCTCCACTCCTCCAGCAATCAGCATGCACTGGGACATACTAGTATTTAAAAATAGGTGTTTGGCTTAGAAGGTGAAAAAAAAAGGAATGATAATGTAAACTCAAGATTAATGAAATTTTAGGGACAGAAGATGATCTTTCTTCACGAGGAGATAGAAAGATTGTTTTGATAGTAATATATTTAATGGTTTAAAGGAGAGAGAGGCAAGGAGGCAGGAAAGCCCAGAAAGGATGACCAAAGTTTCAGAAGAGGGATTGTGGAAATTAGGAGAAAGAAGAGAATGTAATGACTCCTTCATTGACAAGAAAAGGAGAAAGTGGATCTGATAAGGAATATGGATAATCTTATGGTGATTAATAAACATAATTGAATGTCTTCTGTTATTACAAACCTTGACTGTTGATTCCTAATTTAGAAATTTAACATGTTTTTAACATGTTTTCAGTGCTAAAAATGGAGAACAAACTTAAGAATTATGATCTCTGTTATAAAGGAACCTGATTGCTTAATTTTATGATTTTTTGATTATATATACAAATATAACAGAAAATGAGAACTATTTTATAATAAACTATTTCTAATCACAATTTTTGGTTATTTTTATAATTTTTCAATTTACATTTTCCTGCTTAGGAAGTTATCTGCTTTTTTATTAATATTACCATTCATTTTTACCTCTATCTATTGTTTAGCAGTCCAATGTTTGCACCTGTCAATGAAGTAGCCACATAAAGACTAGCATGCATATTCCAGAGAAAGTGGAATGTCAGCAGCTGACAAAACAAAATGACACTTTAATGTGCACAGAGCCAGGATTCAATATAGCATGTTGTAGTAAAGTTGAAAGTTCAACTTAAACTGGAGAGCAAACACTCTAGTCTACAGGTGGTGCTTTTTTTTTTTTTTAATGAAAAGAGAAGCTATCTTAGTGATTGTAGGAATATTGTCTCTTGGAGAGATTGAATAATTATTTGCTTTATAGAAGATATGGTATAGCAACAGTCTTATCTGTAGTTATTAAAGAGTTGACCATTATGTGAAAGTCAGGAAAAGGGAGTCTTGAAAAATTGGAACTCATTTTTACCATATGTGTATTTAAACGCAGAGTCTTTTTAATAAACTTTTAATTATGGATATGACTTTGGATAGAATGAAGTAAATAAAGACAAAGGTCTTTCTACATGGGAACTTATTTTCTTTTACCAAATTGCTTTCCTAACTTTTTGTGGATTACTTTTTAAAATTTGGGTTAATTTTTTTCCCCATTAGCATACTGGCAAATGCCCTCCAAAGCTTAGAATTCTTACCCCATTGATTTCCTCCGTCCATTATTAACCGAATGACAGTGAACACGCTCTGTACTCCTTGTGCCTGAGGAGAGAGCCAGTTCGAGGGGATTGTGCCCTTTGAGAACCAATAACTGGAAAGATTCTAAACAGTGCACACCTCTATCACTTTGGTCATCCTCATGGTTTTGAATCCACGGAAGGCTAATGATAACCAACACTTTCGTTTTTGTTAAATTAGTGTTATTGTACCTTAAGCTTTGTTTTTGTTTAGCTTCCTGTCACATGGATCATGGGAAGACTGAGTCGCAGTGTTGTTAATAATAGTTGGTTTCTTCTAGGGAGTTTGAGATAGCATGTGACAACTAAAGGAACATTTATTTGGATAGTTCTAGGGCTCCAAAGGGCTCTCCAGGACTGTGAGGACTGATGGAGTGGGAGCTAGAGTTTTGAGAACTAAGGTAAGAGCAGTGGATTAGGGTTCCAGGTTTGGAAATTTCCTATCAACCAGGATAAATCAGAACTATAGGTCAGCCACACCTGGACACAGGCTTCCATCCCTGAACTTCTGCTTTTTTCTCTGTGTAAATTTTATGAATGGCCTTGTCTAAGTCTTCAGCTTCAACTAAAATATTGGTGACTCCAAATTCTATCTCTAGGATTAACCCCACTCCCAAATTCCAGGCCCTTGTCTCTGTTGCCTGTTACACACCATCACTTGAATGTGCCCTGCCTTTCTCAAACTCTAAGTACCTGAATCTGAACTTACCAAATTCTTCTTCATTAAGTAAGAAAAGAATACTAGTATACAAAATTGTCCCTACTCTGATTGCTTTTTTTCTTGTCTTAGTGAATGGTACCACTGTCCATCTAGTTGCCCAAATAAGAAATTCTAGGAAGTTCCCTTCTCACTCAGAGTGCCTTAAGTTCTATCTCTTTGAAAATGCCTCTCAAATATGTCCCTTCTGCTTCAGCCCTGTCCTGTTTTCTGTTGTATCTTTAGTTTCTGGAATGCTTCCTGTCACAAAGTAAGAATTCAGCAAATATTTAGTGAGTGAAAGAACAAAGAGAACAGCCATTGGCTCCATAAGAAATATGGTTAATTCAGAGAATGAACAAAAAAGACATTTTTAAAATAAATGTATTTGGGGAAACATTCATGAGAAACTTCTCCATTAAGGAAGGACAGGCAGCTATGGGAAAGGAACAGTCTAAGGAAAAGAACAATTTCTTGAAATTAACAACAACAACAACAACAACAACAACAGCAAAAAGACAGCAATGGGCAGGGCTGAATAATAAAACTGACACAGCTATTCAGCACCGGGGGTAAACGCGGATGCCCAGCAGCGCCAGCTCTTCCCCATTAGCGCACCGAGAGAGGCAACGGCACAGTAAAGTTTGATTTCACAAGCGGGCTTGGACACTATTGACAAAAGCAAAGTCTTCCAACAGTGTGCCAGAACTTATCTGCTAGACTCCTGGACTTTCACAAAGACTCTGCAGGAATTGTCTAAGACAGTGTTCTTGACCGGCTTCTAGACCACAGCCAAGAGAGACTGGAGCTTTTATGGACCACCAGAGGGGCCACAGCCAAGACAAAGGATATTAAAGAGGAGCGGCAAGATGGCGGAGGAGTA